>QJNU01000844.1:0-27038 GCA_004154915.1 Monosporascus ibericus
CCCCCCCCCCCCCCCCACGCCTTGGAACATCTGCCCAGGTGAGCTGCTGAAGATCGGCGGAAATCAGTTCGACTTCGAGCGTCTCTGAGCGTCTGGTGGGCCACATGGAGAGGCGCAAACCGGTGGAAAGTAGGTCGAATAGCCAAATCCCATTGGCAGGCTTTAGGCCCGTGGCTAGTGAGACAAGACATTTCTCGTACTACGAGCAGCTGGTACACCCGACAACGACATATGTACCAAGAATGTGTTGATTTAGGCATATCTTCCTGACTTCAGAGAGATGCCGGTTTCTAGTCCCTATGAGGCTCTTAGGGCCGAAGCACCGACGGGGGACGGACGTCTTTCCGAATATAAGTATCCTGCCTGCAATGTCATGGCAGTTTTGACTTGACGAACGGCATAACGACCTGTCAAGCAGGTTGCCGAAGGCAGCTTGCAGTCTTGGGGAAAGGTGGAGTTGTGTGTCTCTGTCAAGGGAGCTAGCCGATCGAATAGCTAAGAGATATGGAGGTATGTATCTTCGATACGAGCACTGACACGGCAGTCAGGGCGTTAATGTAGTAGATATAAAAGACGTCAGTGTGGCCAAGGGATAAATGCGAGAATCCGTTATTAGTAAGACGTTCCATCATCACCAAAGTGGTGTGATTTGAAGTTGTATGCGATTCTTGTTTCTCGTCAAGCCTCCCTTTTACAGTACACGCACAAAGTTAGCAGCCACTTCGCCTACCCTGTACCTACCCTCACGGTACTTACAAGGTACCTAGCTCTATTAGTAGGGAACTGAACGGGGATATCCTCAATCGGGTTATGTCTGTAGAGACTGCCGGTGGGTTGGCGGCTAGCGCTGTCCTTATCGATACGTCCACTGCTAATCTTTGGCAATACCCAAACATCAGGTGTCGTGCCTCTCTTGTTCTCTTCAAGCAGTGTGTTTCATATTCAGTTTGTCTCATCTAACATCTGACTTACAGTACACATACGATTTACGTTAAGTCTCATATAGGATCTCCCATTCGACATCATGTATGTATTTATAATATCTCCGATTCATATGTCACGATGCCAATTTCCGGGGCATTAGATCAGTCTCAGATGTCATGTTGTGTAATTCATGGCTTTTCTCCTTTTCCTATTCCTGTCTAGAGGCGTATAATAGATAATCTGCCAGTTAAATTCGGGCAGGTCGGGAGCAGACTATAGCGTATGGAACCGACCGAAGCCGCAACTGCGACTGCAACTGCAAATTAACCCCTCCAGATTGAGTGCCAGACAATCACTCCACACCATCACCACCACATACCTAAACTTCAACGTGCAACCCCCTCGTAAACCGGATCGCAACTACATGTAGGCACTTCCATGCCTACCCATATGCATATGCGGTACATGTGTCTCACCATTACCTTTATGTCTGCAGTGCGGGGATGCAGTAGGGACCCTTGTCAGAAAGTGGCGCATGTCGCGTCTCCCACCCCAGTAATTCTTCAATCGTTCACACTTCTTGCCCCGTGTCCTACGTACATACATACCTTACTGCGCCAGGGTTTTGTAGGAAATGGCATAATTGCTATTTTCGATGAAAATGATTTTTAGAGGAAAATGCTGCCCTGTAGCATTCTCCTGGTATAAACTACTTCCCTGCAACATCTTCATAGCACAAAATACTGCCGGCCAGCATTTTCCTGTCTGAAAATCATTTTCATCGAAAGCAGCAATTATGCCGTTTTCTGAAAGTACGCGCGCGCGTTAAGGCAGGTTTGTGCTCACAATGGAGCCCGGAATCAGTTTGGCACGACAGCCACCATCGCCTATGTACGTACGAAGCTATACTAGTAGGTCCTGGCCCGGAAGACCCTCCCCTCCTTCAGGCGCAACACTCCACCCCATGAAAACAACCTTGAAAAGGGAGGGTGACATGGCGCCGTTTATCCCCTTCGTCCCGTCGACGTTGTGAGGTCTAATACCTAACCGCCGACGATTATCACGCCACGCTCCCGACAGACCAGGATTCAAAAGATGTGATCATCTCAACTACCGAAGACGGTCAGATCGAGGAAGGAGAAATGACACGCAACCAAAGCTCCTCGGGCAGAAAGAGGGGGGGCAGTGACGAGGATGAGCCCCTTGGAAAGCTCCATCTAGCACCAAAGGTAAGGTGGTTACGAGGCACGCATACATGTGTGTCTGGGAACTTCGAGTCCTGTCACGTACCGCACGCCGTGAATGAGGCAAAGACATCAGAAACATCTCCGCCATCACATATCTCAACTGGATGCTTCGCCCCCTCACTGGTCCTCGTCATCCAGTGCGGCACATGTCGTTCATATCTCCCCGCGACGTTCCAGACACTGTCAATAAATATTTCATCCCTTGGCTTCGCGCCTCTCACACTGTCATAATTATTCGCGGCCTCGATGTCTGACTGCTACTTCGTATTCAGGGCTCTAACTAGTTGCCAGTCAAGGCGCGTGATAAAATGGTCTAGCCAAACAGTGACGGTACCCTAGGTCAGCCTCCTCTATCGGCCTCTCGGGTCTCCCGGTTTCCCTTCGAGTTGTCACGTCGTTGGGAAAATGGGCTGAGTGTCTCAAGTACTCGAATGTGACTCGCCGGTTATGCCTTTCCACACACACATCCAACCATCCACAGCTGAGAGCTACATGCCATTCAGCCTTTTGGGCATCATCCACTCAAATCATGCACACACTTGGTGGCCTCGCAGCGGCACCCTTGCCGCCCCGAACAGGGCCACCAATGCCGACATGCTTGTCACAACCCATCCGTGCTCCCGCGTCTATCTCATCCATACGTCATCCGCCACCTTCCTCTTAACGCGTCCGCGCCTCTATCCTGCCTTGGCGAAAACGGTTCCAATATCGCCATCGCGGGGTGCATCATGGGGCTTGTACAGATGCACATGGCATTCTGCATGAGAGGCTTGAGGGCGTAAACTATCTATTCCAAGACGCGCTAGTCGCAGCTCCGCTTCCTCAACAGTAGCCGAGGCGGTGTCTCCTCCTTCCACCATAGTTGGTGGCTTACACTTTCTATGTACCCATCTCCGAGTCTCCTTGATGGGAATTGATACCGACTTCCAAGGCCCAAAGACCACTCGGCCTTTCCGTGTTTCCACGAGGCATTGAACCCCCCTGAGTCGTAGTGTCTCCCTGCGTTGAAGTCACGAGTTCGGCGCCCCCTCTTCGTCATGGCATGAGTGTATCAAAGACGGATAGACATAAGATACCCGTACCATACCTACCTATAGTGTCGTATATGGTACACTAAAATGATTCCGGCCATTCCCTCTCATTAGCGAAAGCCTAAAGTCAGCCACCATATCCTAAAACGGCTGCGGTGTGGGCCACACCTTGCCATTGCATAAACGAATCATGACCCGAGTTCCCTCACCCACTTCTGCGATATCCCGAATACCCGCCCTCTCTATATACGCTTTTCAACTAGGTAGAAACTATTCCTCTGCCGCCGCACCCTTCCTGAACGCCTGGGTTGCGCTCATGGACTTTCATAGCCCGTAAATCGCAGCCTTACCTATTACTTGTTTTCGCAAGTACTATCCCTGTGACGCCGCGTTATTCCTATTATTGCACTTGTCAGTATATCCGCATGACTTGACGGGCCCTAACAACCAAGGTCAGACTCTACCCTACCGTAAACTTATTAGTAGATTATAAACAACTTCATGTTTCTTGTCTCTTGGCACCCGATCATCAACCGTATGCGGAGTCACATCCATGGTTTCAAGATCGGCGGGAATCCACAGGCGGCCCTCAGGCGAGGATCTACTGTACATGCTTTAGAGAGTGCAGCAGCCGCTGCTGTGTTCACCGTCGATCGCATAATGTATAGCCGCTCCAACTCCACTTATCCATGGGACAATTGGAATTTCCACAACCTCAGTTTGCATGAGGGGCTTCCAGCTTGTGCATAACTACCAGGCCCAGCGTCCCCTGGCTACCGTAGGGATATCATCAGAGCCCATTCCCGTTACTTCTGACTCATTTAACTACTCTTCGTCAATCTTCCATGCGCCCAGTCCTCTTTATAATCAAGGCCCTAGAGGCCGATTTCTCCGCTGCGGTGCAACAGCTGATCATTTAAGCACCGACTCCCGGCATTCCGAACAGGGTTAATGTCTCTCCTTGGGTTACATTAATGATCGCTTCCTGGGATTTTCAAACGCTCGTCTTATCTGCCAGAACCGGGAGGCCCCTGGGATTTGGCCTGAACCCCTGCACCATCCTCGGCCGCCCTCGAGATATCCCGTGATGCATTATACCCCACACGCGCCCACACTTCGGACCACACTTCAACGCAGACTTACACAGGATATACCAGTCTGTGCATGGCCTATCGACGCGGGACGTCCCTTCATGGCACACCCACCCGGTCACGGATGTACTGTGGCATCATACTGCTAGATGCTCTCTACCTGATCTAGACCTCTATCCCCCGCCACAAAAATCGGGCCATACCTCCTAAGCATCTGTACTTAACCATCTAAACTTCGCCACAGACTTACGTATTAGACATCTCGTCCGCTACTACGGCACAGCCATCACGCCTCAAAAGAGGGTTGCTCCGCCGCTCGGGCGAACTCAACTGGCCAGAGAGGGTGTATAGTCTATATAAAGGATCCCAGAAGTGGGCAAGCGAGATGGCGGCTCCCGCGCCACCGCGGCGGCCGCTGGCGGGGGGCAGACAGGAAACATAAACTGCGGCATGCCGGATCCGGAAGACGTAATAAGCGGCACGTACCCTACCCTACCCCAGAGGTCTGGTGGCCTTCGGCGCATGCATGACATGCATGATGCATTATCAGCTACTGTAGACGGATAGGTAGCGCGTTCTCGAAGAAGCGCTCCTCTCCGGTTTAGGAGTGAGGTTATCGCGGATTCGTCGGCCGTCCAAGGTGGTGGGTGGCTTCGCTTTTCTTTTACCACGGTAACCCGCTGCATTCTGTGGTTTCATCTCTTGACTCTCTCATCGCGCACGAAAACACGACGCGTATGCGCTCTAAACCTAGTCGTCGCGGGGTGGCAACAGTTGCCGAAGAGCCGCACAAAGAAACTTTATTCTCTCACACGCATTCCTCCCTTTAATTCTTGGGGACGCTGAGGCGAATTTCCATTACCATATCGTCACGCGGGTGGATGGATAGGGGGTGGACATGTAGTCGACCCGGCTATTCGACCAGCAAGACAAATCCCATGAGGCAGGGAGCAGCGGAGGCAAGAGGCCAAGTTGTTATAATGTTACGGTAAACCCAGACAGGCACGTTCGTCCCTTCGCGCTTGCTGCCTCCCCGGCATATATCCAGCAACGTCCCAGAAGATCAGCAGAACTTATAGTCACTTGTCCCCAGATCAACCTGTACAGATGGACCTTCTTCGTCGAGTCACTTCCCCTATAGACGGGGCACGTAGTCATCCCAGGAATTTCGGGGCGCCGTAGATCATAGTGCATGGCCGAACTGGTCTTCCTACATAGACAGTACCCATGCCATACTCAGTACAGATATAAAAACGGAGAACTTACAGCGAGCGAGAATTATACACAAATCCACATAAAGAACAAGCGGTCCGTACCATCTGCCAAGCTAGGTAGTTTAACCTAGCGGCTGGAGCGGACCTACCGACTACCTACGGGAATCATAGTTACCTGCTCGTTCGAGCACCTATATACTCGAGGGTGTGCCAGCCAGTCAGCCTGGCTGGGAGCGAGGAGCTAAGCCCACTCCGGGCACGCGGGGCCATCCTATCGGATGCCGAGAGCTTCTTCTCCGATCTCTACGTTACCGGGCAGGCAGTTGACTAGATACGTAAACCAGAGAGCGGTCAACTGGATCGAAAATTCTCACTGGTGTCTTAGGGGTTTTTCGATGAGTCAAGACCATTCCTCTGATCATTACTTCGCCAGGGAGGTAAGAAGATCGACAATCCGACAATGCGAGCCCAGGTGACTACGGACCTATCTAGCGTCCGGATAGGTCCGCAGTGGGTGCGTGGGCGGGCTTGTATTGGTTGCTAGGCAGTGTTGGGCGTGGGACTATTCCGTCGTTGGAGGGGTTTGGCTGCCTGCTCGCAGCTCTCGGCCGGCTCGCTGACCGGCCGTCTGGTGATTTTCACGTTCGTCGTTGGTCATCGGTTACCTAACCAGCTATTTGCTGACTAGACAAGCGCCTCGCTACCCCAGATAGATATCCAGGGCGCCTTCTTAGCCAGATGCCCGTCTACCTGCCTAAGTGCGCAGATCATTCTCATGATTTCGGTGAGGACGGGGTTCTCGTTTGCCAGGCTGTATGTTTGTTCGTTCACCTCGTCAGCTGCCTGGATTTCCTTGCTGTCGACGTCATTGTTCGTGTACCTACGGGCAGATCGTTCGGGTCGGTTACTGTGGCTTTGCGATAGCAGGTAGAAACAGGGTCACATAGAGTGTAACGTATCAAAAGTGGCGTGCGCCCAGTTTGGGTGACGTTCGTAGGCAACGACTGGCGTGCGCAAATGCCATGTTGCCCGCGTTCCAGGGAAGAGGTAAAGGGCCGGGGCCCCCCCCGAGGGAGGGGGGGGGGGGGGGGGGGGGGGCTGTGTCACGTGAGGCCTCCCCTTCAAGGCTCTGGTCGGTTGTTTGTCTGCTGGGTGCCTATCTGCCTATTTGCCTGCCTGTACTTGCCTGTTTTGGTTGTGAGGCAACCCTTTTCATGCAATGGTGTTGAACCCAGCTCTTAATCGTTTACGTCCTCGTAGGCCGTGATGTGAAGACGTTGGAAGGTGATGGATGATGGTTACAAGAGAATGACAGTTTCAGATCGCGCCACCTTCAGCCAGATGGCCTCGGACGCGAGGCAGCATTGACGTTCATGTCCGGCCTCGTGTTGAAGTCTTTACCAGTAGCGTCGTTAATATTTTTATGCTTGCTTGTACTACTTCAATCTTCACAATTTTGAGTCTGAGATGGGAGTCTTTGCTCTCTCCCTGAGGCTTGCTACTCCAGAGACTAAACAAACTGTGTAGATATTAGAGACATAACACTTCAAGTTCGTCCTTGGATAGTTCTTCGGGGGATAGGTCATTGCAAGTGGAATTTAACCTAGAGACTTCAAATCCCCTGTAGCACCGGGTAGGCAAGTCGTTGGCGTCGAAAGGAATGCCTTTGGATTTGGAGTGCTTTTCAGAACAAAGAATCTGATTTAGTAACCATGTGGTCTAGTTACATCGACTGGGCTACTATCACGAAGACCACGAGCTTTAGTGCATCAGCTTGAACCACTGTTATGCTCTAGAACTGTGATTTCTAAATCATACTGAAATAATAAAGATGGAAATGTTACTATATGTATGCAAATTAACATGATCTCTATTAAATAAATGCAACTCGTTCTGGTTCCAGGAACACTACTTTCGTCCTCATCAGATAGACGGACCTTTCAACTAGGGTTGAGTCGAGGTTGCTTTCTGCGCTTTCAAATCGAGACGATAGACTAAAGTAGCCTTCCGTAAGAAGAAGGGGTGGAAAAAATACCTAAACTTGAAAATGCCTGTCCATAATACCTCTTAACTGTGATCAATGGTATAGCTATTGCCTGTCGTCTATCGCGAGCCCTACATTGCCGAGAACAGGGCTTTGCAATGCTTTGGATGCAGAAATCGGTACAGCTGAGGTTGGCCAGGCTTGGCTAAAAAGAGTCGTTATGATAAATTCGTTAAGAACCGTGGTTTACGTCCTATATCTCCTAGTGACAAAAGTTCTGAACTATAGGACTATATATCAGGATATTATTCTCGCAATTCGACGCTTTCTGCTGTATTACTTCATGAGCTAACTATCGAGCTAACGTTAGGATATGTGCGTAGCCAACTATTCAGGCCAAGTGCTGGAGACGCGGTGTTTCTGTTTTCTCCAAAATCGACGCCTCAAAAGACGCAAATTATCGAGCGAAGTCACAACCAACTACACAAGACGTAGCTTCTAGCGTGTGTCCATTCTCCAGTCACAACTTCCCCTCCACTCAACTTTTCTTTCCTCATGAACCCCTCTTCCCCCTGAAGAACGCGCTCAGCCTCCCCATCATCTGCCCAAGACCGCCTCTCTCGCTGTCGGGGACCAGCCCACCCCTGATCCAGCCGGGAAGCTTGCGCCGGATCCGCTCGGTGCCGAAGCGGCGGTCCAGCAGCACGATGGCCGCGTAGTCGCCGCGGTGCCGGATAGCGCGGCCGATGCTCTGATTCACGGCGCGCATGCACGCGTTCTCGTAGAAGTCGCGCGCCGCCTGCTTTGCGGCCTCTTTGGCTTCGGGTCCGGGTCCGGAGATGCCGCCAGTCTTAGAGGGATTGGAGGAGTCAGTGAGACGCTTGAGCGTGGTCGTCTCCACGTACTCAATCCGCGCCTTCCAGTCCGCCGAGTTGATGTTTGGGTACGGCAGCCCGACAATGATGACGCAGCGTCCGAGGCGGTCCGAGAAGTTGATGCCCTCGCTCATCTTGCCGCCGACGACGCTGAGGAGGAGAGCGCCGTTCGTCTTCGTTCTCGTTTGTATCATCGGACCCGCTTGTGCTGAGGTATTTGTTCGATCTCGACCAGGAATTACCGTTTTAGGGGCGTGATTATTATTTTTGTCGTCCCCCAGAATCGCTCGGGTGTACTGCTCAAGGACCTCGTCGCTGGATCCGCCCTTCGTCTCGCGGAACACCGCCTTCCTGGCCTGCAGCCTCTGCCACACTGTGCCGATGGCCTGCTGTTGCTGCGGCGTCCTGCCATCCACGTCGGGGCGGTTCCACGTCTCGACCACCTCGTCCAGGTACCCGTAGCTGGGGAAGAAGACGACGACGCCATCGGGGACCGCGGTGCAGATGTTCAGGATCGCGACGCCCAGCTCGCGGATCATGGCCCTGTCGCCGCGCTTCTGGAAGCTGAACTCGAAGTCGGTCCCGCCCTTCTTCGGGTTCGCAGACGCCAGGGTCCAGACGCACAGGTTTTCGGGCGGGATTACGTGCCCGCAGCTGAGGGTCGTGATCTTGTCCGGGGGGAGGGAGGGAAAGAGGTGTGCGGTGTAGTCCTCGAATGGCGACATGGTGCCGCCCGCGAGGATGACGGCGCGCGCGCTGGTGGCGATGGAGGAGAAGGCGTGGGTGGGCGAGAGGAGGAGGTACGAAAGCTTGATGTCTGGTGGCTGGTGTTGGTCCCTGCTTGGGACCTTATTGTAGAAGATGCGACCTTCCGAGCTGAGGTTATTGAGGGAGACGAGGAATGACAGGAGAGTGTGGAGGACAGGCGTGGATGGTGTGGTTCGGGCTAATTCGCCGTTCCTTTGAAACTCCGCATGAGCAACGTATCCCTCAATCTTGTACGCGAGTTTCGAATCTTGGATATACTGGATCAGCGTGTAAAGGTTGATCTGATCGATGCCCTTGATTTTCACCAGAACGTTAGGATCGACGATCCCTTGGTCATTCTACAATCAATGTCAGTTCAATATTCCTATAATCGGAACGGCAGCCTATCATTCTTACCTTTAACTTCAGTGCCCCATCTAGCCACTCGCTCAACCCGTCTACAACCCTCGCAACCTGGGCCACCATAACTCGGTTCTCGCCCTTCAGCTTCTTGCCGAATTTCTTCACGTAGACCGCGAGCATTTGTCTAGCCTCTTTCAGCTCACTCAGAGCAATCTCCGCGGCATAGGCATTGGCCACGGCATCCATGATATTGTGAGCCTCATCAACGATTACGACGTTTCCTTCCAACTTGATCCCCAGTGCATCTCTCGCGGTCTTCTGGAGAAGTAAGGGATAGGGGAGCGTGATGATCTCCGCGCCGGGGATAGCTGTCCTCGAAGAGTAATATGGACAAACTTGCAACTTCTTCCCCAGGTTGAGGAGATCTTCGATGTCTGGGACAGAGGCCAGAACGTTGTCGCGGAACTCGTGAGTCTGGGTTAAGTTGTCCGCATTCGGTACGAACTGGCACCTGTCCTTGGACTTTGGCTTCTGCAGCTCAGTGCAACGGTCGTTGATAGCTGATAGACTGCCCAGACGCGAGACTGACGGATTGATACATAGTCGCTGACGAGAGGACAGTGGAACGTGTTTGATTCCCTCGGGGTCGTCGGTGGACTTGCCATCTAAGAGGGTTTCAGGGATGGAAGGCGGAAATGCTGGCCGGCGAAGCTCCGAGACGAACTGGGACAACTGCGAATGCGTCCTTGACGTGTAATAGATCTGTACCAGTGTCAGAGATATGTGAATGCAAGGCGCATGGTAACAGATATTGATGTTGAGGGTCCGATGACTAAGAGCAATACCTTGATTTCGTCATCGTCGGGGTTTTCATCATCCTCCCTCTGGAGGATTCCCATGCCAAGCTTCTCCATTAGGGTCTTCGTCTCCTTGCTGAAACTAGGCGTAGAGTCATCCCCGTCAGTTGCATCCGCAGCTTCTCTATCCGTCAATAGCCACTCGTCCTCGTCTTCAGAATCTTGAGTTTTCTTCGCCGGAGTGCCGTTGTCGACCTTCCTTCGCTTGGCCCCTCTCTGTTCCAGCATTTTCTCCTTGGCCCGGACCCTCGTTAACCGTGCCTCCCTCTCTTCCCATTTCTTCAGCAGCTCTTCTCGTTTTCTCCTCAGCATCTGGTCGACGATCCAGTCTGGTTCATCCTTGAAGTCCTCAGCCGCATCCTCCACGGACAGCTCATAGCGGGCTTTCTTGTGGTTGCGTAGCCAGGTCATAGCGGCGCAGATGAGAGAAAGTGATTTGCCCTAATATTGTTAGGATCCGAGGATATCGCTAAGATGAAGAGGACAACACACTGTACCCGTTGGACTTTCGAGGATGCCGATCTGTCCATGGCCACGTTCAAGTACGTCGTACACAGTCCTCATGAACTGATCCTGTACATCGTATGGTGTGAATGGGTGATGGAACTCGATCTTGCGAAATTGCCCTGTGAGCTGCTCCATGTCTATGAATTCAGAACGTATAAGGGGCTGGGAGTCCTTTTTAGGGCGATTAACAATTACGGGGGTAGAGAGTCAGACAGCGTGGGCATAGGGGTAATCGTAATGCAACGTTAAAACACACTATCAGCGTTTACAGAGTCCTCAGATTGGTTGAAAACGTAGTAGGGGAACCAGACCATTCGAGTTATAGACCTTAGATAATTCTGAGAGAGGTCTATTAGAAAAGCAACGACGCGTCTCTGGAGTAGTGCTGTACATTTGTGCAGAAAGCCGTCGAAAAGTTGAAACCAGATTAGGAACCAATCAGAGCTTAGACATCTTTTGAAGACGGTACTACAGGGAGAGGGACGTTGAGTGCACATCAAAGAACTCCGGCTACCCTGTAAGGAGCCGACTATTCTTCGTTTCCGGAACGGAATTTGGCCGTCCAAGACATTTCTCCCATGGTTTCGTAACGGCAAGACGCCTGCGTGTTGGTGTTTCGTCTGCTAATAGTTGAGGTGCAAAGCTTGGCGGATTGACTCAACTGGCTGAATGCAGAGGTGGCTGGTGCACGGGCCGTACTCGATATTGTGGCTTTGTGGGGGCTGAAGGGGCTGAAGGGCTGACTGTGGCTTGACTTCGGCAGCTCATAAGCCACAGGGCTCTGCAGCCCCGAAAATCGAAAAGGCAGATTTTGTGTGGAAGAAATCCAACAAATCCTCGCTAGTGCACAATCCCAACTTTTTCCCGCATCTGGTGGTGACACCCAAAAGCATCACAACGTTGAGTCCATACTAACCACACAGCAACTCAACTCCTCCCCTCAACCACCAGTCGCCATGCCTACCAGATTCTCCAAGACCAGGAAGCTGTATGTCTCTATCAATTGATTTCGCCATCGACCGTCGGTCGGTCGGTCGTCGCGCAGTCACGTCCATTCGCTCGAAGTTTCGTCAAGCTCGTTCAGATTCGTTTCGCGGGGGTCGTAGGGCATCGGGAAGTAAAAGAAGAAGGGCGGCAGGGAAGAGGAGGGACTCTACGGCCATGATAGTAATGTCTGGTTGGAGAGATGTCGGCATTTCCGTGGATTGGCAAGGGGGTTTATTTTCAACGGCAACTGGAGGAGCACCAGCGACGACTGACCAGCATGACGAGTTTGGACGATGAGTGACGACTGACTAGCATGATGAGTTGGACGACGAGTGACGACCGCCCGACCGGATCCTTATTAACCGATTACCATTAATCATCCCTTGGAATATGATGGAAGCTAACCTTCTCTTCTCTTCACAGCCGTGGTCATGTCTCAGCCGGTCACGGTCGTGTTGGCAAGCACCGCAAGCACCCCGGTGGCCGTGGTATGGCCGGTGGTCAGCACCATCACCGAACCAATATAGACAAGTTCCATCCCGGTTACTTTGGAAAAGTATTTTTGAACCTTGAATGTTGAAACGAAATATGTATTTACTAACTTGTTTAAAGGTAGGAATGCGCCGGTATGTCTACCTCCACGATCCATGCGGGAGCTGGAAAACTTTATACTAAGACGTTCATAGCTTCCACCTGCAACGGAACCAGCTCTGGAAGCCCGTCATCAACATTGACAAGGTAAATCTCCTTCGATATCCGCTGCGACTCCAAACCTCCTACTTTTATTGCCCCGACTTGCCGCACTGTCGATGTGATAGAATTTCGACGATGTCCTCGGCTGTCAATATCCGATCTGGCTTCGGGCCATGTTGTCCATTATGGTCTAGAGCTTCCTGACTAACATGGTTTTGCGCAGCTGTACTCCCTCCTCCCCGCCGAGACCCGTGATGCCTACGTCAAGGGCGAGAAGAAGGACACCGTCCCCGTCATCGACCTCCTGCCCCTCGGCTACTCGAAAGTCTTGGGCAAGGGTCGTATCCCCGAGATCCCGATTGTCGTCAAGGCTAGATGGTGCAGTCGATTGGCGGAGAAGAAGATCACCGAGGCTGGTGGTGTTGTCCAGCTGGTGGCGTAGAGGGGTGCGGTGTGGCGAATGATTTCTTCCTACGAATAGGGAACGCGGGAAACGGATACCTCACCACTGGGTTGGTTGTAACTCAAGATGAAAAGGCTCCTGCTACCATATAGAGGTAGTGGGCCGGCCTCGGCTTTTCTCGAGCATCGCATGGCATGATGGGCTTCTATGAATTGGAGTTCAGCTGAGTAAAATTTGCATTTCACCATGATCCAAGCTCTGTGTCCAAAGTGTGGCTAGTTTTACTGTGCGATTGAAGACTATAGTCGAAGCTTGGGCATGTTGGTTCTCGAATACCGAGCGTCTAACACTGACCATGACCCTTTTGGTTCTAATATGTATTTGGAGGCCTAAGCACGCAACTGCATGGCCGAGATGGTCATGGCTAGGTGAGCCAACTCGGGCCGATGGATGCTACCTACTATCATCTCTGGCTCTCTTTCACGACTGGACCATTACCCTCGCTCCAGGATACCAATTTGTGCCTCGCCCGGTCCAATATCGTCCTTTCAGGTCATTGTCAAGAGAGACGTACCAAGCTTGCCACTTAGCGGCATCGTAACCCGGGCTTCGAAGTCGGTATCCGGAAATTTCAAGGCCGCCCACGAGATCGTTGAGAGACTGTTTGAGGACCACCTCTCACCAGACCTGCATATTATGCACCAGTAGTGCCAGTAGTATACACGCCAATAATTCGCTACTTGCTGCAAGAAGGGGGTTGAGGCGATCGCGAACTTCATGAACGCCGGACCACCGTCTATGCCGTAGGGGAATGTAGATAGGTAGATAATCACCCGAGGCGTCTCCATAATCAGGAGTCTGCCCCTATCCCTGTTGCCATGGATTCTATGGTACCAAGTCGGTCAAAGCGCGCAGGAGAAGTGTAGCGACCACCCGAAAAGCGAATTCAGTTTCTGGGTTTGGGTCGTACGAGACTTAGCCCAAAGATATGAATGTAAAGTGAATACAGTTTAATTTGGGGCGAGCCGGTTTTACTTTGCGATATGCAAGTAGGTTGGCGGATGCTTCGAGGTTAAAGCATTCCGTTTGCCGACTCACCATAGCCACCACATAAGCCGCGGGACGCCTTATGGTTCTTATCAGGGCGTTGAGTAGCACAAAGAGAACAAACGCGTCAGACTTGGACACCCGTTATAATAAATCGGGAAAGGCAAGTTTTTATTGCGTTGTAGGGGTTATTGGCTGATCTTGTGAACCTGATATCACTGTCCACTTGTCAGCTGAATCTTGCATGTGATTAAGTCGCAGGGCATCTTATCGATCTTGCGGATCTTGCGGAGGTACCACTAGGTGAAAGGCACATATACATATAGGTACTTCGAGCTGAGTTGCTGAGTTGGAGTTGGGAACTGTAAAGCGTCACAATGGATCTTCTGACCGTGACCCCCGGCTGTTCTCTTAAGGGTTCGAATGTACTACTCCGTTGCAAACATCTTCTCATACTGTTAAAAAATAAATTGAAAACACAGTGACCTCGAAGGTAACGAAAGATATAGGACGAGACTGGAACTCAATCTTCCCTCTGAGCGTCGAGAAGCAGAAAGTACCTCGGTGCCACCGCTTTTAGGCAACTAATATGTACCCACATTGTACCCTGCATGAATATGGAAGTCACTGTACTAGGTAGAATAGGCGCAGCCCTATTCGTCCCCATAAGGTTATCGATAAAGGGGCCCTGAGGGGGGACCCATCGGATGAGACGGAAATGCCCCCCAAATTTGGAATTTTGGACCCTTGGCTTTTGTAACTCTCGCATTTCGTAACCGTTGCATTTAAACTTGCGCCATTCATTGATTCCCTGTCAAGGGATTCGTCGGTGAATGCTATTATTGCATCTTCTTCGGCCTGGAAGATCTTCAAGCACAGTCCACCACGTTTTGTACTTTAGCGAGCTGAAATCCGTACCAACTAGGTACCTACCTACGTCGTGTTTCGTATAAGCACGCACGGATACGATGCAGCACCCAAGAACACTTTTATGTCTATCATCCATGTGAGACGCCGTAGCCACTGACCTCTTTCTTCTTTCCTTTTATCGTTACGATTACATAGTAGACTTATTTTTCTACTACGTACTAAGGACACCGGAGGTCGACATCAACCAGGTACGTATCTATCATCATCCTCCTCTTGCGACTGCTGTACAACTGGCATACCCAGACTAAGATAACGCCGACCAGGGGGACGGAAGAGGCTTATCGAGAAGCTCAACTCAGCCCTTTCTCCCTTTCTGCCTAGGCTAGCTTGATGGAGCTAAGATACGGCAGTGAACCTTGACGCCCATACATCATACCTTAATCTATATCCATACTTCCAAGTTATCTATATCTATAATCCGTGGACCGCCGGATCTGCTAATCCATAATCCTATCCGTCCAGTCCGGGCAATCCATCGGTCCAGCTCAGCCCAGCCGCCCATCCATATCCAGTGACAACGGCACATGCCTCTTCCCTTTCTTTTTGTCGGTTTTCAGATCCTACCCAATCAAAAGTAAGGACAAGCCTCAACTGCGTGCGGCTTCTGGGTCAATCATTAGAGCGATAATACACCTTCGACCTACGACTACATCTAATCTAGAATCTGACTATCCAGCCTACCTACATAATCTATCTTTGGTTTTGTAGCGGGGTACCTACTTCTCTTCTTAACTGCCTATTTCCCGTAATCTCATCATCCGGCCGATACGTCACCAGGGTCTAAGGTCTCTAGGTACGCTACTCGGCTATACCGACGCCAACCCTTTGTTATGCGATAGCCGCCTGAACAACAGACCGCGTAGCTTTTTGCGTCTGACCTACGTCTCAACGTAATACCTCGAGTTGAAAACCTGTAACAGTTATAGGACCGGTCACTTGCGAGATAAGCTTGTTTGTTTCCGGACTCGTCTTTGCTAGCAGCTTGGCCTTCCCGCTAATCCTCGCCCTTGCTACCTACACCCGCATCTCCGTCTGAAGCCGACGAACGGTGTAGCAGCGATTCGGTGGAGCTGGTCCACCCCTCCCTGTCCAACGTGATCGCGCCGAGTGAACTACATCGGGTACCCGTCCTGTCGTAGCAGAGCCCCTCCGCGATGCCCCCCTCAGAAGAACCATATACGCGTCGGCGCGTAAGTAAGAAGCTCCAGAAGAGACGGAAAGAAGCAACACACCAGCCCACCATGGAACTGCCCGAACGACTCAGAGACCACGGCGAAGATGCCGAAGAGGACGCCATAACGCCCCCTCAGGGTCCCCAGATGTTCATGAACATGAACCAGTCCATCTTCGGCCTGATCGCCGCCGCCAGCTCGACCGTGGACTTCAACGACCGGTTCGAAGGCCAGTCGAGCGACGAGGAGGACGATGCGGGAGATGACGATTCTATACAGCGGCGGACGAAAGGCAAAGAGCGGGAAGATGTCGCGCAGACGACCGTGTTGGGAAAGGCTGCGTCCGGAAAGGAACAGACCGGGAGACATCGTAGGAGGATATCCGGACAGCTCCTCCGATCTTTGCCGCAGCTTCCTCGACTTGCGACGCGCTCTTTGTCGAAACGTTCCTCGAAGCTTAAGGCGTCTCGCGGATCCGACGAGAGCATCGGCCACGAAGGCGACGCCGAAACACCCGAGTCGCCGCAGACGTCCGAGCCTCGATTCCCCAAGATCGAAGTCACCAAGGCCGACCGAGAGGGAAGACGCGCGCCGGTGATGAGCAGGATATTAGAAGCGAGGGCGGAGATGTCGTCGCGACCAAGTTTCGACCTGGAGAGGCTGTCCGGGGACCGTCGGAGGGAAGGCGGTGACGCTGACGAAGCTGGGCCGAGTGCGCTTTCGCGGAAGCTCAAAGAGATCTTCGAGTTCGAAGAATTCGAGGAAGTTGTAGAAGGTACCTATATGTCCCCTTACTTAAATTGATGGCCTCTGGCTGACTGGCTGCGTCAAGAATATCCCTGTTGGCTGCTTCAGAGCGTCCTCCTCCAGGGTTATATGTACATCACATCCAAGCACATCTGCTTCTACGCCTACCTGCCGAAGAAAGCTGTAAGTGGTATTCATCGAAGCGGGCGCCACTCCCTGCTAATATATGACGATAGCACGAAGTGGCAAAGTCGGGGTACTTGTCGAAGAGCGGCAAGCGGAATCCAAAGTACAACCGTTACTGGTTTCGTTTAAAGGGGGATGTGCTGGCTTACTACCGCGACGCCTCGAACCTCTACTTCCCAAATGGGCAGATAGACCTCCGCTATGCCATCTCGGCCAACATCACGGATAAGGACAAGGACAGCCTCCACTTCACCGTCGTCACTCATCACCGAACTTACTACTTCCGGGCGGACAGTGCTCCCAGCGCGAACGAATGGGTCAAGAGCTTACAGCGGGTTATCTTCCGGTCTCACAATGACGGGGACAGCGTCAAGATTTCCTTGCCGATCGAGAACGTGCTGGACGTCGAAGATAGCCAGATGGTGGAGTTTGCGGATACCTGCAAGATCCGCGTGATCGACAACGACGAGACTTATGCCATAGACGAGGTAAGCCGCTCTTCTGGTCTTTGTTAGGAAAATCTCTGACCTGGATCTGCTAGTACTTCTTTTCCTTCTTCAGTTTCGGCAAGGAGGCGATCAACGTCCTCAAGATCCTCACCGACGACGCATCAAAACAACAGACAAGGGAAGCAATAGCCGTGTTTGCCACCCCAGGCGACGGCCAACCCGCTTCTCCGAGGAATAGCTCTATGAGTATGGGACGCGAGGGCAGCCCTTCTCCCGGTAGCGGAACTAGGTCGCCAAGGCTCCGCGAGAATGTTAGAGCCACTCTGTCTCCACAACTACCCGAGTCCAGAAGCCCGAGGGCCAGCGCGGACTTGTCTCGTAGTGGTTTCGACCCGCTAGGAATCTTCGCAAGGAAAAGTATGGACCGGGAGACCGTCTCTCCGAATACCCACCACCGCCGTAGTTTCAGCGCCGGCAGGTCTCTGAGCGGGCATGGCCGCCCAAGCGAACAGCGGACGGCATCGGACAAGCACGAATCGTCGGAGTCGTTTGTCCAATCTTCCGAGGATCCTAGCGGAATGTCCGCTCTGATGGAATCTTCGAACGAGGATCCTTCAGGCAGTCAGATTCTGAGAGGGAGCGAGGTCTTCCATAACCCTACCATACGCCGCACTATCTCGGATGCGAGCGTCACACAGAAGAAGAGGTCGAGCAGCAGGCATCGGGTCTCCCACAAGCCTGATGATGTATTTCTGACCTCGCATGTAAAATACGCCGCGGCTACGGGGCAGCTCGGCACCGGGACTGCCGGCGGAGGCCATGGCCAATTCCCCCCCGACACGCCCACCCTCCAGAACCTGGTCAAGATGGGGGCATATCCGTTACAGCGAGCCGGTTTGTTTGCTAATTACCTAAACCAGACTAGCCGCCGCATGAGCAATCTCCTTGCTACGGAGTCGATGGGATATGTCGAAAAGGTGTCGGGCATGTGGAAAGGAGGCCGCAAGCATTATCATGAACAGCCAGGTCTAAAGACGGACGACGAACTTGACGATGGGGACGAGGACGGCCAGATTGCGACCGCCACAGACCGGTTCCGCGCGCATTTTGCGCTTCCCGAAACAGAAAAGCTCCAAGCTACCTACTTCGGTTTCCTCAGCCGCGTGCTGCCGCTGTACGGCAAGATCTACATCAGCGACCGCCACTTCTGCTTCCGCAGCTTATTGCCCGGGACGCGGACGAAGTTGATCTTGCCACTCAAGGATATCGAAAACGTCGACAAGGAGAAGGGATTCCGCTTCGGGTATTCCGGCTTGGTAGTCGTGATCCGCGGCCACGAGGAATTATTCTTTGAGTTTAGCCAGGCGGATGTGCGGGACGACTGCGCGGTGACGCTGCTCCAAGGCCTCGAGGCGGCGCGCTACCTCCGAGAGTCTATGATTTTAGATAAGGGCGAGCAAGAACTCGCGGACGAAGCCATCGCAGAACGAGACGCGCTGCAAGAAGCCCGTCTCCAATTGAATCCGGAGCATGACCTGAAGCTACCCCAGACCGCATCGACGCTAAGCGACCCGTCTTCGCCTACCATACTCTTCGATGATCCGAAGGCGTCGTTCCTCAACTTCAAGCCGGCACAGCCGATGAAGGTTACCTGCCTCACCATCGGTTCGAGGGGCGACGTTCAGCCGTACATCGCCCTGTGCAAGGGACTAATGGCAGAGGGGCACAAACCTCGGATAGCCACCCACCGCGAGTTCCAGTCCTGGATCGAAGGCCACGGCATCGAGTTCGCGCCGGTCGAGGGCGACCCGGCGGAGCTAATGCGCATCTGCATCCAGAACGGGACGTTCACTTGGGCGTTCCTGCGGGAGGCTAACTCAAAGTTCCGCGGGTGGCTGGACGAGCTCCTGGTGTCGGCGTGGACGGCGTGCCAGGAGTCGGACCTGCTCATCGAGAGCCCGAGCGCGATGGCGGGGATCCACATTGCCGAGGCGCTGGGAATCCCGTACTTCCGGGCGTTTACGATGCCGTGGACGCGGACGCGGGCGTACCCGCACGCGTTCGTGATGCCGGAGCACAAGATGGGCGGCGCGTACAACTACTTCACATACCTCATGTTTGACAACCTGTTCTGGAAGGCAACGGCGGGGCAGGTCAACCGGTGGCGCGCCGCCACTCTCGGCTTGCCGCCTACGAGCCTCGAGAAGCTACAGCCCAACAAGGTGCCCTTCCTATACAACTTCTCGCCCTCGGTCGTTGCCCCGCCCCTTGACTACAGCGACTGGATCCGCGTCACGGGCTACTGGTTCCTCGATGAGGGGAACGCCTCCGGCTGGACCCCGCCGGACGACTTGCGGCGGTTCATCGAGCAGGCGAGGGCCGATGGAAAGAAGCTCGTCTACGTCGGCTTCGGCTCCATCATCGTCCCCGACCCGGCCAAGCTGACGCAGGAGGTCATCGACGCCGTGCTGCGGGCCGACGTGCGCTGCGTGCTGAGCAAGGGGTGGTCGGACCGCCTGGACAATGGAGACGGTAGCGGCGCACCCGCAGCGGTACCCGAGGTCCCGCTCCCCCCCGAGATCTTCCAGATCAAGTCGGCGCCCCACGACTGGCTCTTCGGGCAGGTGGACGCGGCGGCGCACCACGGCGGTAGCGGCACTACGGGCGCCTCGCTTCGCGCCGGGATCCCAACCATAGTCCGCCCTTTCTTCGGCGACCAGTTCTTCTTCGGCGCGCGCCTCGAGGATCTGGGCGTCGGCATCTGCCTCCGCAAGTGGGGCACCGGCGCGTTCGCGCGCGCCCTGTGGGAGGCCACGAATAGCGAGCGCATGATTGTTAGGGCTAGGGTTTTGGGGGAGAGTATTAGGAAGGTTGGTTTGCCTTTTACTTTGTCTCCTCGTTCCCTCCTACATTTTATCAAGCGTCTCCTCTCATTTTCTGCCTGCCATGTTCCCATTTCTTCCCCTGTCGTTTGTGCTTCTTCTCTTTTACCTTGCTTAATTTCCCTTTCTCAAGTCACTAGACGAGACGGAGCCGATACTAACTGAACACAGGAAAACGGTGTCGACACCGCCATCCAGTCCATCTACCGCGACCTCGAGTACGCCAAGAGCCTGATCAAGTCCAAGGCAGGCAAGAACGCCGCAGCCGCCCAAGCCAACGCCAATGCTGCCGGCGCTAGCGGCCAGGGCAGCACGGACGGGGTCGCATCGGGAAACACCGATGATGACGACGAAGAGGAGAGCTGGACGTTCGTCGGGGGAGGCAGCGGCGACGACGCCCTGGAACAGGAGCTCGCCGCCAAGAAGGGCGGCGTCCTTAGCGGCAGCGAAGCGGATTCAATTGGCAGTCTCCCTGGTGGTGGTGCAAGTACTACCGCTACCGCCGGGAACGCCAATGCAGGTGCTACGAGCGGGGGGATGGCCCTCGGCT
The DNA here is from genome assembly GCA_004154915.1 of Monosporascus ibericus. Taxonomy (NCBI): domain Eukaryota; kingdom Fungi; phylum Ascomycota; class Sordariomycetes; order Xylariales; genus Monosporascus; species Monosporascus ibericus. Next base: position 20,887 of record QJNU01000844.1, read on the forward strand.
CGAGACTGCTCGGCGGGGAACGAGGAAGCAGCATTAGCAGCAACAACAGCAACAAGCCCACCGTCGCCGCGAGCTCGTAGGAAGACTCGTCATGCACGGTCGGCTAGTACCGAGGCCTCTGCGGCTGCGTCTTGGCATTGGTGAAGTGTCCCCTAGATGTCGTCCTCGCTTGTCGGGACGTCCGTCTTGGGTGAATGAATGATTGCAGCGAAATACTCGCCGGGTCGCGTTTTGGGCGCGAGAGGAGAGGGCAAATATCGTACGAAGTGTTGGGTAATGTATGAAACTCAGCTCATGAACTGGATGCGGTTGGGTTAGGTCTGATTGGACCGACTGCGGTATACGATGGAAGGGACATCGGTCGGCCTCGCCACCTTTTCGAAAAGCAGAAAGAGTCCTTAGACGATACGAGGGGTATAGGCGGAGGGCTGTTTGGAACCCCTTGTCTCTGGTCTTTCCCATTCTCGTTTATTGTAATGACGCATAGACAGAGAGGTACGGTTCTTGTCTTGTTTACGAAAGTCTGGCTTTTCATTTCTCTTTTATGACGGGGTTTATCGGTCTCCTCTCGTCCCCTCTCCTCTTGTTTGACTGTATAATGATCGGGCATAGCACGCACTCTCTATCTTCCATGTTTCGCGTTTGTTCATGTCTACTTACTTAGACTACCTACAACTACTAGCACAGGCGTTCGGGAAGTCTAGGGATGGAAGGATGGATGACGGATGAAGACTCACTCGGGATGTTGAGGGGCGTTTAGCGCATACATACATGCATACATATATGCATATATATAGGGCTTAGATTGTTGTTGCTCATTCAGCTTGGTTAATGGACATGTATAGACGCATATGTGTGGTATGAATGGATGGATATGAAAGACTCGTGTTTGCGTGTACGTATGTACATCATGATATTGGGATCGGATACGGGAATGCGAGAATAGAGCGAGGCGGAAATACGGTAGGTCGGGATTCCGTTCTTATCGTTCTGTTCGTTCATTTGTAAGAATCGATGTATCAATGGACATAAGTACCGACGTGCTGGCGCGCTGGTGGTTGGTGGGATTAGGGGTTGAAGGTTATGGAGAATCAGGCGCCCGAGGTTGGCGATTACGTGGATATTAGAGTCAGGCGCCGCAATGATTCTAGCTGCGTAAGTATTCGGCCTACGAGGATATTAAACATATGACTTGCTTAGTCGGCTTCACTGGACTTCGCAGCTTGCGGTAATCGAAGGTGAGAACGGACACCAGCCTCTTGAGGAACGGGCCGCTTAGATATATAGACGCGCAAGCGCATACGAGATGGCTTATATCACTGTGGTAGACATAGGGCGCCAGATACAGGACTCACATCCGGCGACTAAATGAAGAATATGATGAAGAGGTAAGAGGTGGCAGATGGTATTAGCTTCAATGTCTATATAGGGGTTATTTCGCTCATGGGCCCTGAGGAGATATTCAGTCTTGATGTTTTCCAGTACTCGGGCATAGTAAGGGATTTGGATAATATCGGTGTATCAAACGAAGTCTACAGCACCATATTTCTTCCTAATCCTGACCTTTGCATAGGTCAGGACATCAGTGCCTAAATCAAAGTGTTATTATCTTAATACGGCCGCCGCCCCCCCCGACCCATTGCGTATGCGTTTCGTAACTGCGCCGGGAGGCCCACAATCGCTTGCTTCCTCCATTGACTTCGGGGCGTTATTCGGCGGAGGATTGTCAATACGGAGTGCTTTGGTATAAGTGCGGCACAGGAAGGATGCCCTTTAAGTAAAAGCAGTACGATAGCACATCTTATTAACCCTTGGCCATGTTGTCAGGGTTAAAAAGAAGACTTTAGCAAGAACGTATGAGGGTTATCAAGTTATGTTCTACTGAGTCGGAATCAACTTATAGGAAAGTATGGGTCCGACGCTGTTATTAGAATTCTCGTTGTCCTGTGCGAAGGAGCGGACCGAAGTGTAGTTGGCGTCAACTATCTACGATCTAGCCCATGTAGGTTAACCGCAGGAACGGTGAACGGCACGTGATCAGGCGGACATCTATTCGTCTTATAACCCGCGACGAGAGGGGTCTAGGAAGTACAACGTTCACGAAGTGGATTCATGAATGTCAAGTGCTCAAGAAATTCGCCAGCTGAGAAAATTATTCGGAAGAACTCCGTCCTACTCTTAATTCAAACCGTTTTAGTAGAGGCCGGCCATGTCCAGGTGGTGGAACAAATCGAGGTTGGGAGGTTCGGGGCCGTCGGCCTCAACTCTAATAGTAAGTTGGTCCATAGTTAGTTTACCCGTACAATCCAATCAGTCTGCCAATACATAATTCGATCGCTTCATCTCATCCCCCGATTCGATCGCCTCGCACCCGGGCCAGCAATTCCGGCTGGGCCGGCTCAATTCCAGCGCCAAGCCAGCGATTAGACTAACGGCGACTAATTGACGACATTAACTAACCTCCGATGGCAGGGTGCCCTCCTGATAGCCCTTACGGCGGCGTATCTGTACGAGCGTGCCCCCTTTCTAGCCGCGTTCTACAATAACGCGCCGGAGAGGCTGGTGCGGGTGAATAACCTCGGAAGGAGCCACGACGTCAAGTTCGCGGGTCGCGATGGCGTGCGGAGTTGCGAGGACGCACTCATGGTGGAGAGCATCGGCGTCGCGATCGTGGCGTGCGATCCCGGACGGGAGAGGTGGAATACCGTCATGGTGAGCCTGCCTTTCTGTATTCGGGCTGGTAGGTGGAGCTTTGGGGAGAGTTTGAGGCTGTGTCTTTGATCTAGATGGGACGTGACTAATTGAGACGGACGGAAACAGGGCGTATTCCTTCCCGATCCTGTGCCCGGGGCGGATATCTACATCTATGATTACAAGTCGGCTAGCACACCAGACTCGGAGGCCTTGCAGCGCGTAGAACTTGTCGGCTTCCCCGGAGGCTCGGATCTGCACACGCTGGGCATGGCGTTCGACGAGACGACATCGACGCTCTTCATGACCAACCATGCCAAGGCCGGGCCGCGCATCGAAGTCTTCAAGCTGGAAGTAAACGCCCTGAAAGCGACGCACGTCCGTACCGTGTCGCACCCCTTGATTCACGGCCCCAACTCCATCGCTCTTGTCAGCAGCGAGGAGTTCTTCGTGACGAACGACCACGCCATCCCCGCGACACGCTCCAAGTTCGTCTCGATGTTGGAGACGTATCTCGCCCCGCCGACGGGAACGGTCGTGCATGTCGACCTACGAGGCGCTGAGGTAGAGGCTGACGTTGTTGCGCGCGTCCCGTTCGCGAACGGCATCGAGATACTCAACGCGACGACCGTCGCCGTAGCGTCGACGAGCCGGGGCGCCGTGTACCTGTACACATTGACACCGCGCCCTCTCCCCTCTTCTTCCCAACCAAACGACGACAAAGCGGGGCACAAGCGCACGCCCGAGCTCACATACGCCACCGGGATCAAAGTCCCCTTCCTTCCGGACAACCTCTCACTCTGGCGCTCCAAAACAGGGGAAACGAAACTCATCATCGCGGGCCACGCCCACGCGCCCTCCCTCACGCGCTTCGCCGCCACGCGGCACATCTGCAACGACCACGCCGAGCTCTCGCGCGCGGACCCCGAGACGGCGAGATACTGCGAGACCGCGACGGCGCCGTCGTGGGTGAGCGAGTGGAGCGAGGAGGACGGGCTGAGGCATCTATACGTCGATACCGAGTACCCCTCCAGCGCGACGGCGGCGAGGGATGCGGACAGGGGCGTGGGTATTGTGGCTGGCCTGTATGCGAAGGGGTTGCTTGTTTGGAGGGAATAAAGAGAGTCAGGGGATTTAGTGGGTCCGGACCCCTTTTTCTAAGGGGCAGGGCTGAGGGAGGGGATGAGTAGGATCGTCGAATCAGTGTCATGTGAAATAAAGGAGAAAAACTAATTAGAATCGCGGATATCATATCTCAGCATGGAAGAAGCTCATTTTCAGGGAGATTCTAGAGTCGAAGCCTTACCTCTAATACAACGCGCGTTCTCTTCATTATCTGCCTCAAGCTTCACTCTGAGCCGCCTTGCCGCAGACAGATAGGTATACCCGAAACGACACCGCACGGAAGCATCCGAGAGGCTCCGTCCTCCACGCTAAGTACTAAGCGGTAGGCCACAAGCAGTGCCAACAGCGTCGAAGACCCCTGCTACCGCCTGCCTTGGCGTCTTGAAGAGGAAATGGGAATGGCTTGTTACTTGCTTACTGACCAGTCCCCTGATAATAGGCATAAATGTCTACTGATCTCTGGAAAACTATTATCCGGCTCATTGCGGCTCCCTGGGGGTTGGCGTGGTACTTCGTACACATATAGCTGAATGATGTTCGGGCTATTGACGATATGAGCGCCAAAGCCTTTAGCTAAATTCCAGAGGCGAGTTTGGGACGCAGGAGGGTGCGTAGAAGGCAAGTCTCTTCTTCCATGCCGTCGGAAAACCAGACGCAGCTACGGCATCTGCGGACATTATGATCATGGGTAAGTGATGCTCGGTTAGTGCAAGCTAACCCGCGAAGTCATATACAGCCAATCCCGGGAAATCGATTCCGTTCTTTAGATTCTTGCGTCGCGTGTATAGTACCGATGTTTTGTCGAACAAAGCGCATACGCCCACAGTACAGCCGGTACCCGAAAGAGAATTGAGCGCTTACTGGCGCAAAGAAAATATTGGGGAATACAAAGGTACAGTGACATCAGCGCAAACTCAGCCAGTAAATACGACAAGTCTGCCCCAGCTTATTGACAGCCTTATTGACTTCATATCCCTCATATATGTGCTTCTGCCTCGGCGAGTGAGTCGCCTGGGGTATCGACATTCTATGATCTACAGGGATAAAGATCGTCACTGTTGAAGGGATCAACTACCCAAAGAAATTTAAGTTGTGGTGAGGCTCGCTGTTGTCTAGTCAAAAACGATCAGACGCTCTCGCTATTCGAAAATTACCATGGCCGAGGTGGTTGGCCTCTTGGCATCGATTGCGGGCTTGATCGACGTTACGACCAAGCTCATAAGCTTTGCGAATGCGGCGAAGAATTACTACAAAGAAGAGCAGGATTTCATTCTCGAGTCTACAAACAGTCTGGGTCTCCTATTTAGACTTAAAGAGCGACTCGAGGATCATAGCACGTCAGAGGGATGGCGCTCCGCTATAAGCCTGTCCATAGGGGACCTGCTTACCCAACTGAAAGCAGCGCTCGTTGATCTAACGCAGGAGCTACACTTAGATGCGAAGGGCTCGCAGAAGGTTGGAAGAATATTTATGTGGCCTATTCGAAAGAATGACATAAAGGATCATCTAGGAAGGATCGAGCGATTGAAAAGTCTTGTAGGACTGGCTTTGGATGACAAGCTGATGCAAGTGCCGTCCTAGGGTCTGATTCGTAGAAATCACTAACAGACCTACATAGGGAGTTAACCAGCGCCATGAAATCCGATACTGCTGCCATCTTGGAGGACACTGCCCTCATAGAGCCCATCAAAGACGAAGTTAGCCGTATCGCTAGCCACACCGCGACAACAGCATAATGCGTTTCCCGAAAGTTGCCTTCAGCAATTTCCTTTGTCGTGTATGAACCTGAGCGGGTCCTGCTTTACCCTGAGCCAGGGTGAGCCTGGGGTGAGCTTGTGGTACAGCTCAGGAGCCCCGTTTTTGGACACCCCGGTTAAAGTTGCCATTTACGAAAAATAGAAATAACCATAACAGGGATTAGTTTTAAGTTGCTCCGTTACGCGCAAAATCGCTTATGATCTTAATTTATTTATTACCTGTTAAATATTTCCTGGTGTCAGACATAAGCGTGTATTTAGTAATGGGGTTGAACCTTGTTGTTTTATTATCTTATGTTCTTTTTAACCATTTCATGGTTAATGGCTCGATGGTCTGGTATGTTTATACAAATGGTGTAGCTGGAAATGTTATGGCTGCACCACACCATATAACCACCAGGGCAAAAGATCGGTGGAATGATCGCAATTGTGGCAATCATTCTAGTGCGTACAGCTGTATATGAGCTGCTACGGTGGATGTCAGCTAGCTGGGGGGTGCGTAGCGCACCCCATATACGGAAAGGTCACCTACTGATCGGCCCATACGTGTTCCGGAGCTAAGCTACTTAAAGTTGTATG
>QJNU01000845.1:0-27036 GCA_004154915.1 Monosporascus ibericus
ACTGCTAGAAAAGGTGGTAGTAAAAGAAATGCTGTAAATAGCTATGAAAAGTGGTCGTCGCATACGGGTTGGTAGGAAGGAATGGCAATATACGTCCGCAACAAGCCTTGATATAATGCGTGCATTTGTTCAAAAGCTGTAGATATAGTTAGCGAAAAGGAATACCGTCGATTGAATCAATTTGATATGTTGTTGGTTGAGTTATTTGGATTAGTTGTCGCGACGTGTCAAAATCCATTCGCTTCGCTTGTGCATTCGCTTCGCTTGTGTGGTACGTTAACCTTTTTATTATTAAATATTATAATTATAACAAAATAAAATATAAGGCTTATTAATACAAGGTACTTGAAAAATAACAATAAAATATTTAAATAACCGTTTCTTAAGACCTTTTACGGAATAATTAAGATAATCATAAATCAATTACTATAATTAAGGATAAAGATAGCGATAACCTTTTTAAAGAAATATAATAAAAGTTCCAAAAAGTAAAGAAGTTATTTTAAGCTGTTATTTAAAAATAATAAGCATTCATTATAAAGCTTACAATAACCTAATAGCTAAAGAATATAACGGATAAAAAAAGCTTACGGAAAATAAATTACTTTTCCGTTTATAACAAAAAAGGCGATAACGGTATGAATAGCTAAAACTAAACGCATAAATTAAAAAGTATTAAGGTTAGGATAAAGCCTTATTACCAGAATAACTAAGCCGATATAGAAAACTATATACTATTTATTATAAGCGTACCTATTACTTTAAATACATAAAGAAATAACGATATATCGAAAAATAACTTACACGAATATGTAATTAAGCATTCGACTTTTATAATTAAATCGAAAAGGATTTTAAGGATTAACGATAATATAAATACTTAAAAATATACGCTTTAAAAAATACCGTTAACGTATGACATAAGCGAGCTGCGCGCATAAGCGAGCTGCGCGGATTTTTGCATTTCGTAATAATTAATCCAAATAACTTAACTACAACATATTCAATTAATTCAAATTAATCGGATTTTTTTTCGTTAGTCGTATTTACAACTTTTTTACAAGTACGCGCATTATGTCCGGGCTTGCCGTAGACGCCATATTTCCGTTCCTTCGTCTTAACCCTTTTACGACGATTATTTTCAGCCGTTATTGGCTGCATTTTTTTACCACCCCTTTTCTTTTCGGCCAGAAAAGTTTGTCCTTTTTGTATAGTAAGTGTTTTTCCTTCTTGAAGACGTTTATTTTTAATTCTGCGGCGTTTACTGAAGGTATGGTTAGTTTCGCGTAATTAGGTAGCTTTTTGTTTTAAGAGAATAACTTTATGCTAAAACATTAGGTAACTCTTGGTTAATAAATTAACCGATTTAACGATTCTTGTCGGCGAGCTACCCTGATAATTTTTAATCTTTTTTTATAAATAACGTCTTTATTTTGTTATTTTACGGATATTTATAAGGATTTTCGTAAAAGGCGAAAAATTAAAACCGGCGGAGGTAAGCGGCGAGACGGTTGGTGTAAGTATAATTGGAGGAATTTTTAAGTCGGATAAAACGTTATTAAGATCGAATAAAATAAGTCCAGTTTTTTAAAAGCCGGATTTAATATTATCGGACGTTATGGTAACTTTAAACGTATCGTAAAAGCTAATAAGGAAATCTTCTTTCGTAATATGGATATAATAACGTTGTATTAAATTTTCGATATACAATAAATAAACGCGTTTTAAAATAAAAAAACAGGATACGTCAAAAGGCTGGAGCCGATAAAAAGAATATACGGATATGCAAAAAATAATAATATTATAGTTCGCGTAATATTTTTCTAATTCGATTAAATAATAGCTTTCGTAACCGTCGAAAATAAGGAAACGTTTGGTTTTTTTTATATACGTTCGTATATGCTTATTAAAATATTAAATTTATTTTAAATTTAATTCGTTTATTATCTAGTTATTATAACTTATACCGAACTTTTAATCGGGTAATAATTAATATTTTTGATATTAAAACTTAAGGTAATTTTTTTCTGCCATAATAATAAATAACGATAAAGCCTAACCTTACAAATTAACAGCTTATATAATTATTACCTATTTCCGATTCCCTTATTACGTTTATTTAGGTTTTTTACGTTTTTTAATATTTATAATTATTATATCCGATACCATAAAGAATTTTATTAAAAAGCCCGTTTCGTCGAAATTATAAATATCTTTTTTTACGATATCGTATTTTACGATTATAACCCGAATAAACTTAAACCATTTACGGAATACTTTTAAATTTTCGCATAATACCTTTTAATAATTAATCTTTTAATTTAAACGCGTTTTAAGTTTTTTTTGCCGTCGAACAAAATTAAATACCTAATTAACCCTGACGCGTTCCGTAACGCGTTATGTAAGTAACAAATTTGCGATATCTTTAACATGCTAACGCCAGATAGGAAACGCTGGCATATTTAAGTTAAAAATTCGGTCGATAATAAATTTTCCTTCGGTCGGCGTTAATTTTTGCAAATTAGGAGTAATATCGGTTCGGGCGTATCTGCCGCTAGAACGGTGTCCTATAGTCGAATGTGAAACTTCATAAATAAAACTAAGCTTTTTATAATTAAGTTTCGGATCTCTTTTTTTAGCCTGAATGGTTAGGTTTATTCTCGCTTTTTTTATAAGGCGTTCCATCTTGTGGTTATTGAAAAATGGGCAATTGAAGATATGTTGTTGGAATAGCTAAAAAAGTGTCTCGCTCGCTTGTGTGTCTCGCTCGCTTATGTAGTACGTTATATCGAAAAGTTATTAAAGTTAATTAGGCTAAACAAAATACGAAAAAGCTTACGTTATTTATTAAGAATTATTTAAAGTACGTTATAAAACATAACGGCAAAACTAATACAAAAAGCATATTCGAATACGTAAATTTAGTAAAAAGGTTTCATTTCTCTAGTTATATTAACAAACCGGATATAACATTTATAACGTTAATTTAAGCGAAATTCATATGTAACCTATTACTTAAATATTAGAAATATTTTAAAAAGCTGCTACGTTACTTAGACGGTATAATAAACCTATTTGTTCGATACCGGAAGTTAAAACGAAATTACCCGCATCGGAAATATAACGATTTAAAGTTGTTCGGAATAATGGATACAAGTTTTGCGGATAATAACAAGTTAGCAAAGTTTACAACTGGGTATGTATTTTTAATAGCTAAAACGCTCGTATTTTGGATCTTAAAGTTACAGAACGTTATTACGAAATGTATTACGGAAGCAAAATACGTAAAAATAGGAACAGTTATAACGGAAGTAGTAGGGATCAGAAACTTCCTAATAAAGCTAAGGCTTATGTCTAAAAGTCTTACTGCTATCGTAAAAGATAATACAGGGACCCTAAAATAAGCAAAAAAAACGTAGATGTTAAGAAGAAAGCGTTATATAAAAATTGAGTACTATTACGTCCGTTACAAAGTCCAGGCTGGAAATATCAGCTTTTAATACGTAAAAAGCAAAGATAACCCTGCCGATAGTTTTACGAAACCACTTAACAGGGTAGAATTTAAGCGGTTTATACGGAACTTGGGACTTAAGAAATTTAAAAATTGATATACAGAAACTAAGGTTTAATCCTCGCATAGATTAGTTGTTTTTAAATTTATTTTTGAACTTTCCAGCTATGGTCACCTAACGCAAGAGGGCGTGTCAGCAATTGGTACTTACAGGTGTTACCTGCTGGCTGCCTTTATGGACCCAGGCTGCAGGAGTCCTATCTAGGATACCCTTTGGCCGCAGACGATCCTTTGTCATCCAATTATGTATGTAAGGGCGATTGCCGACGGACTAGTTTTGTCCTTTTCTAGAACACATAGAACCAACGCATGAGAGTTACGCCAGATTCCTGTATTTGATCAATGCGACTGCTGACATAAGGTAATAATATATTTTAAAAATTCCACTTTTTATAGATAAAACTACCCTCTTTCCGTATTAACTAGTAAATTAACGTCCTATAAAGTTTAAACAACTATATAAACGTATGTTAGATATTTCTTTTCATTTTTTAAATAAATAAGAATGTCGTTGAGGTAACAAATAACGAAAACATTTAAATATTTTCTAAATATATAGTTAATTATTTGCTAAAAGGTTATGAATACGTTCGTAAATCCGAAATGTATAACGGAATATTTCAAAATTCCGTATTTCGTTTTAAAAACCATTTTCCATTCGTATCCTGATTTACTACGGATTTAATTATACTTTTCTTTAAGGTTTAGGCTCATAAATTAGTTTATTTCGTAAAGATAATTCTTTATTTAATTAATTAAGGCTAATAACCATTTATCCTTAACCATAATGACGTTTAATTACTTATAATCGATAATTAACCGTAGCTTTCCGTTTTTTCTTAATATAAAAAAATATCAAATATCCGGTTAATACATTAGAACGTTATATAGAACCTTTTTTAAGCTTGTGTTTAAGGGATTCGCGTGATACCTATAGTTCTATCGTATTAAGGTTATAAATTAAGTAGAATCTAATCAATGTTCTCACCTTAAAAACTATTTCGTTTCGAATTCTTTTCGAAATAGTCGTTCGTATTTGTAGTATTATAAAGGTACATTAATTATACTTTCTGGCTTTAAGGGCTGATGCTTTAAATGATCGTTTATCTTTTGTAACTTTATTTTAATAGTAGCGATAATACGTCATATTTTTTTAATGCCTTTATCCTTCCTTTGTATTTTGCTTTTATGGGTAATAAGGTTTTTATCGTATTTTTATATTTACATTTGTGGTTTTTTTTGATCGAATATTAAGGCTTTTCGGTATTTTGCTTTTCTTTTATCGAAGGAATGTAAACTAAACTTTATTTGGCTGGTTATTTAATTGATTAACGGGTTATATTAGTATAACCATGGTTTTCTGAAAATTATATCGCAACTTTCTATCGAAATAATATCGAAACTTATCGTTTAGTTTCGCCTTTTAACGAAGATGTCGAAATAATTAATTTTACGTCTAATTTGTCCGTTATCGTAAGTAAATACCTAACCTTTTACTTTTTCGGAAATATAAGGTTTTATCTTTTCCTTTTATAACAATCGAAATTGGTTAATTATATCCGGCGTAATATAATTACCTTTTATTCATCCGTAATTTATAAATGTGGTAAATTAATATATCTTAATTTATATTTATAGGATAAAAAGCTTCTTTTTGGTTTTTATTATCGCCTTTAAAGCCCTTTTAAGAAGCTTTTGTTAGCTTTTCCGGGTTTTACCATCCTGCAGCTTTTTTATAGGTAGCGTTCATCTTTTAACTCTTTTTTAACGCCTTAATACGGTTTTAATCTTGTTGATTAAGGGTTTATAGTTACTTTAATTATCTTTCCTATCGGCGTAAAGTGGCTTTGAATAAAAAGACTTACGTTTAAGAGTCTGTTTTGCTGATATATTTTGGTTCGGAGTTTTCTTTGTTTTTTTTTTGTCGTACTTAAAATTGGGCGTCGTATTCCCTTATATTTTCGGTTTTCTTTTCTGGATTTTGTTTTTAATATTTTGTCGTTTATCAAGGTTATTTATAAATATTAAACGGAAGTTTAAGTTATTAATTACTTCCTGTAATACCTTTATAATTATTTCGTAAATCCTCTTTTTCTTATAATCGTATTATCCGAAATAATATATAAGGTTTTTATCGGGATAAGTTTTTCCTCCGGGTTAATTCGTTATTACCGCAATAATGTTAACGTATGACACAAGCGAGCTGCGCGCATAAGCGAGCTGCGCGTTTTTTCTAACTTTCTTACAATTCAACTTTAAGTGTTTATTTTTCAACACCACTATCATGGAACGGCTTACAAAAGAAACCAGAATAAATTTAGCCGTTCAGGTTAAAAAGAATAACCCCAAACTTTCTTATACCAAACTTGGTTCTATATATACGGTTCCAACTTTTACTTTAAGAACCCGAATTAACGGTAAACCTGCACGATACGATACCGTTTCTAATTCGCGAAAACTGACGCTAACCGAAAAAAAATCGATTATCGAAAAAGTTCTTAACTTAAATACGCGAACGTTTTTTATCCGGCTTTAACACGTTAAAAATATGGCGAATTTACTGCTAACCTAGCGCGTTACGTTACGCGTCGGGATTAACTAGGCGTCGAACTTTATTAAATGGCAAAAAAAACTTAAAACGCGTTTAAATCGGAAAATCGATTATTAAAAGGTATTATGCGAAAATCCAAAGGTATTTCGCAAATAATTTAAGTTTATTCGGGTTATAATCGCAAAATACGGCATCGCAAAAAGAAATATTTATAACTTCGACGAAATGGGCTTTTTAATGGGGTTTTTTATGATATCGGGTATAGTAATTATAAATATTGAAAACCTTAAAAAATTTAAATAAGTTTAATAAGGTAATCGAGAATGGGTAACAGTTATATAAGCTATTAATTCGCAAAATTAGGCTTTGCCGTTATTTATTATTATGGCGGGGAAGAATTACCTTGGTTTTTAATATCGAAAATACCCATTACTACCCGATTAAAAGCTCGATATAAGCCATAATAACTAGATAACAAACGAATTAAGTTTAAAATAAATTTAGCATTTTGATAAACATACCCAAACGCGTACGAAAAAATCGAAACGTTTCCTTATTCTTAACGGCCACGAAAGCCACTATTTAATAAAATTCGAAAAATATTACGCGAATAACGGCATTATTACTTTTTATATACCTACGTATTCCTTTTATCGGTTTTAACCTTTTAACGTATCCTATTTTTCTATTTTAAAACGCGCTTATTCGTTATATATCGAAAATTTGATATAACGTTACCATATCCACATTACGAAAAAAAACTTCCTTTTCGGCTTTTACGAGGCGTTTAAAGCTACCATAACGTCCGATAATATCAAATCCGGATTTACAAAAACCGGACTTATTCCATTCGATCTTAATAACGTTTTATCCGATTTGGAAATTGCTTTAATTATATTTATATTAACCGTTTTCCCGTTTACTTCCGCCGGTTCTAATTTTTCGCCCCTTACGAAAACCTTTATAAATATTTATAAAGTAATAAAATAAGGACGTTACTTATAAAGAAGGATTAAAAATTACCAAGGTAGCTTGCTGACAAGAATCGTTAAATCGGTTAATTTGTTAGCCAAAAGTTACATGGTACTTTGGCATAAAGTTGCTTTTTAAAATAAAACGTTACCTAATTACGCGAAACCAATTATATCTTAAGCAAACGTCGGAGGACCAAAAATAAACGTCTTTAAGAAGGAGGGACATTTATTATACAAAAGGGACAAGCTTTTTTGGCCGAAAAGGAAGGGGGTAGTAAAAAAATGCAGCTAATAGCGGCTAAAGGTAGTCGTCGCAAAAAGGTTACGACGAAAGAACGGAAGTATAGCATTTGCGGCAAGCCCGGACATAATACGCGTACTTATAATAAAGTTGTAAATACGTTTAACGAAAAAGAATCCGATTAATTTAAATCAATACGATATATTATTATTAAGTTATTTAAATTTATTGTTGTAAGGTGCCAAAAAGTGTCTCGCTCGCTTGTGTGTCTCGCTCGCTTGTATGTCTCGTTCGCTTGTGTGTTTCGCTCGCTTGTATGTCTCGCTCGCTTGTGTGTCTCGCTCGCTTGTGTGTCTCGCTCGCTTGTGTGTCTCGCTCGCTTGTGTGTCTCGCTCGCTTGTGTGTCTCGCTCGCTTGTGTGGTACGTTACTGCTATTGGTTTAACCTGACGTTACTAGTCGACGAGGAACGGACAATTTGTACGCTTAAGTATTAATCCGCGTTTTTCAAGTCCTTAATAGAGACGTTTTTAACGATTTTCTTGGTAACGTTCTTAAGGTATTATTTGTCAGCTCCGAAAAAGAAGATATTATTAACATATAAAGCGATAACATTGTTAATTTTTACCTTAAAATAAATCGCATTATCCGAAATTAATAAATAAAAGACTTATTTCGCAAGTATCTGTTACGGTTGCACCATACCACTACACCACTTACCTTAGCTAGCTCAGGCCTCGCTCGTTTCTATGTACTGTTATATCCCGCTAAAAATTAACCAATTAAATCCCAAATCCCCGTAACGAGCCAGCGAGGCCTGAGTTGGAGTTGTGCGAAAAGAGGGTCCGTTCTGGGCGCTCCCACCAAAATTATCAACTTTCTTTTCATTTCTTTTTAAAATGTAAAAATTTAAATAAAAAGAAATAATTACGTAACCAGATAAAAGCCTATAACTATAAAACTATATATACGTATCGAACATAAGCTTATATACGTACAGGAATTTTTCAATTTTTTTTTAGGTGGCAATTGCAGCCAATATGGCTAAGTTTAGGTCTAGGAAATGGGCGACCGCAACGCCCTCATGGCTGCGACGCAACAACCACCGGTCGCATCATCGTGTACCGGGTTTCCTAAGTATATTTTATATGGGAGAAGCCCGTATATCAATTTTTTCGGCCGTACGGGTTATGGTTGTTACGTCGCAGCCGTAAAAAGGTTAGGGTCGATTAAGTCCTGAACGCCCTTTTTGCTGCAACGTAACAATTATTGCTTTTAACATTTTGCCATGGACCTTTTAAAGGTAATTCAGTATGGGAGAAACCCGTCCAGCTATTTTTTTGTCCGTACGGGTTATGGTTGTTACGTCGCAGCCGTAAAAAGGTTGGGGTTAATTAAGTCCGGAACGCCCTCCTGGCTGCGACGTAACAACCACAACCCGTACGAACAAAAGCATAGCTGAACGGGCTTCTCCCATACTGAATTACCCTTGGAAGGCCCATGGCAAAATGTTGCGACCGGTGGTTGTTACGTCGTAGCCATGAGAAAGGTCCGGACTTGATCAACCGGAACGCCCTTATGGCTATAGCGCAATAACCATAACCCGTACGGACAAAAGAATGGCTATACGGGCTTCTCCCATACTGAATAACCCTTGAAAGGTCCATGACGAAATGTTATACGCGGTAATTAGGTTGTTATAGCCATAAGGGCGTTTCAGATTAAAGGCTTGCCCAGAACGGAATTTTTAGCCATTTTTTCGGGCGCGTTTTATTAATCGCGATTTAATGAGGACCAAATGTATTTAAGAAGATAAAGATTTTAATTCTGTATTAACTTTTCGTAATTACAAAATAAGTAATATTAAATTAAAGTTATCTTTAAAAAATTCGAATAGAAGATTTTTAAAGATTTGTATGGGACTGACCAGAACGGAGCCAAAAAATCATAACTTGCTATCAGGCCCTATTTTTGAGGTTTGTAATTTTTGTAGGCTTTATATGGGTCTTTTATGGGTTGGTACTTAGAGCTACAGGTTTTAAAAAGCACTAGCCACAACTACGCCGCAGGCGCAGCCACAACCTTAAAAATAAGGCCTGATCTCGATGAGGTAATACACCACCAGGGCAAAAGATCGGTGGAATGATCGCAATTGTGGCAATCATTCTGGTGCTTACAGCTGCATATATACTGGAGCTGTCACGGTACCCCCGAACCGTAACAGTATCCTTTTAAGTTTTTCCTATTAAATAACTTCCGCCTGCTTTAAGCCGTATAAAGGATTTATTAACTTGATAACTTTTTCAAGGGAAAGTTAGTATTTTTATTTATTTTCCAGCTACGTATCGAAATATTCCTTTAATATAGGGAATTATTTTATGTAAATATTTTCCTATAGGTTTCCATTTAGGTACGTAACTATAAAATCGATTTAAAGAATATGTTAGCTTAAATAGGGAATTAAAGTTATTAAAGATTTTTAATGCATAATTATTACGGTACTTGCTGCGGTTTTATTATAATTTATTCCTTTTCGTTATATGAAAACTTTTGCGTAAATACGGGGCTTAAACTTGTTTAGGTTTCTTATGGACGTATATTTCTTTTTTAATACCTATTTAACATTAATGATGTATTCGCGGACGCGGCTTTTATCGAAAAGTATAAAATTTGAGGTTCTTACATAAAACGTTCTGCTTAATTTCCGTAAAAATTACTTTAAACTATATTTTTCGTTTTGGGCTTTCCATGGTTTTTTTTTAAGGACGGACCGTTATCCGTTGCTATAAATAGCTTATAGGTAGTAAATAACTTACCTAAGTTAATGTTTTCCGAATTTTTAAAGATGCTATCCTATTTATTTTTTAACATATTAACTATTTGTTGGTATTCGTAAACGTTCTGGACAACCCGTTCGGTATTTCCGGAGTTACTAAAAAAGGCTTCGTCGTTACTTAATGGGTTAAAATGGAAGGTATATGGGCCGGAATTATCGCCTTTTTGAGTTAAAGCTAGCTTTAATTTACGTATTAATTCTGGAGCTTTATTTGAAACCTTTAGGGTGTACAGCTCAGGAACCGTTTTTTTTTCGGACGCCTTTTTTACGCTTAACGTTTTTGGTTTCCTTATTCGTATCACTTTTTTGAGACGACGTTATAGTCCGTATTTTTTACTCTGACGCCCTATTTTTAACGGTATTTTAAACGTTTTTACAATAGTTGCGGGAGCGATCGGATAATATTCCTGCGGTTTGGAAGTTGCCCTAGCTTTTTTAGGTTTTTATAAATTATAACGTACGGCGTAATAAGAACTTTGCCGCCATTTAGCAACTATATTTTATAACTGTACGTTTTTTTATAACCTCGCAATATCCCTTTAGCCCTTCGGGCCTTTAATTTCTTTAACTTGATTTTATAGTTTTTATCGATTAGGACTGTATATCTGCTGCCGAAAATGCAAAAGTAATTATTATTAGGTTTGTATAATCTTTCGGGCTTAGGATTAAATACTTTCTTAAAACATTCGATTAATATTATATCCTTTATCGTATATTGTCTAATCCTATTAATCGTATGCGTTATAGCTTTTATAACGAAGTTGTAAAAGCATATAGGGATTTTCATTTACGCGGAAGTTGCGCGCGCCTCGTTTTGCAGGAATTAAATACTTTTTTCCGCAACTTCGTTTCGATACTAGTTATAAGGGCTAGAAATTACTAGCTCGATGCCTTTTATAAGGCAAAGGTTCTTAATAATTATTAAGTCGAATTCCTTATCGCTATTTAAACGTAAGGTTTACACTTTTTTATTTCGGCCTTTTATATTGAAAGAACCCGTTTTTAAACATTTAGTTACTTATATAATATATGTATATAAATTTTACTAGATTTCGTTTTTAGTTTCAAATAAATAATATTTTTTATAACGCCAAAGGTCGTTTATAATAAGGCTGTAATAGGTTTTGTTTTTAATGCTAATAGGTTTAACGGACCTTATATTATATTAAATAGTTTTTCTTATGTACAGTTTTGGTTCTTGGTGGTTTTTAAACGATATCTTCCGTATTTTACTTTCGTTATATGTCATACAAGGCAGCAATTCTACATTTCCGCGCTTTATATCTATCTTCGTAAACCTTTTAATAGTTCAAATTAATCGTTTAATATTAAGGTAAGAAAGGCAGCGGTATTAAAGGATAAGTTTCTTTATAACTTCGTCTGTTATAAAAACCTTTTCATCCTTAAAAACGTTTATAAGCATTCATTTTAGGTTATCGCCGTCTTTCTTACCGAATGCCTTCCTTACCCCGTATCCTTATTGCTAATTCTCCTCGTTTGTAAACTCCGGGGCCTTAATAATGAGTTCCGGCTTTCTATAAAGCTATAGGAAAAAGCCTTTCCAAAATACGTTAATCGTTATTAACTGAGACCTATTAAGGTTTATTAAGGTGTTTTTGTTTAGGTAACCTTCCCTTTTGTAATATATATTTCTAGAAAATATATTACAAAAGGAAGTCATTAATATATAGCGTATACTTAATTAAGGCCTTGTTATTCTTTTTTCGAAGGCCTTTTAAGGCCCATTTTATTGTCTTAACGGAGGTGGCCGGCATTAGCTTATTACCCGTTATGATATAAATTCCTTTGAACTTGATGTCTAGGATAATGTTCTTTTCGAAATCCTTGATGTTGTTCGTAATATTAACGTTCGCTTTTAAGTTTTAAAGCAACTTATTTTTATCGTCAGTTATGGATAAATGGACATGGAGAAGTAAGACGTTTTTCATAACGGTTACTTTAAGGTCTTAATTATTAAAGCTTTAAAGTATTCGATTATTATAGCTTTAACGTACTTAGTTGTTATAGTTGCTTTAGGGTATTTAGTTATTAAAGGCCTTGTAATTAACTTTTATAATATCTTATTATATTATTACATCAGATCTTAAAGTTGCTGTTTATCGGCTTAGGCGTTAAATGTTCCTTTATTAAATCGATATACGTCCCTTAGGCCCTTAGGGATGAATTGCTTTTCGTCCTGACCACCTTTTTAGGTGTCCCGAGAGCTGCTGCTTCGATTGTTATTATTATTATTGCTTCTTTAATGTTAGCTTTTTTTTTACCTTTTTTTCCTTTGCCGTTTTTTTCCTTTTGCAGCTTAAGGCAGTCCTTAGTTAGGTGCTCGTATTTGCCGTAATTAAAGCAAAAGAGGTCTCCGTTCTTGTTTTATACGGGCTTGTTATTTTTTTTTTAATGTTGTTACCTTTGCCCTTACCTTTTGGGCGTTATGGGACTTTCTATTCTTTTTTTCTTTTTTTGCTAAAACGGTTATAGAATTTGTTGTTAAAGTTATTAATTAGTTATTAAATGGAATGGTCCGTCTGGCGCAGTATTGATTATATAGTTTTGTATTAGCTGCTAGCGCGGTCTTTTATAGCAGTAAGGAATATGGTAATATGTTTTTCGGTTCCGAGCTTTATATTATAACCTTTAACTTTCCGAAGAAGCCTGAGAAACTTGGTAATACATTGTACTGGGTTTTTACCGTCGTATATAATCTTGTTTAACTTTTTCTACAGAGACCTTTGCCTGGCTTTGCCTGTTGCGGCGTAGGTTTTCTGGAGGGTCTTTAAGATTTTCGTTCCCTTTTTGATATTTATGATTAACTTAAGGGGCGCCTTTTTGCAGGTTTTGGTAATAGCTTTGGCGCAGCGCAGCTAATTTAATTATTTTAACTTTATACCTTCCTTATAGTTAATATTTTCAAGTACAAGATTTAACGCGTTACTTTAAGCTTTTAATTAACTTTATCAAATCGGTAATTTCTTTTTATTTAATGTAAAATTAAAGCGTTTTTAATAAAGTTTGTTATTTTTATTCCTGGACTTTTTTTCCTTTAGGCGTATACCTGCCCCGTTAAAGTTATTTAAGCTGTTAGATGATCCAGATAAATTGCTAGGGAAGCTGTTACGTTTTTGTTATGCTTTTTTAAGGGAACTTAAGATAAATTTGAAAATAAGGGTAAAGACGAAGAACTGTTTAAATTATTAGGGTCGTTATGTACCAAACCTCTTCCCTTAGATGGTTTTACCTTTTTATTTTTCTCTTTTTTAATGGGGTCGGGTTTTTTAGTGGACTACTTTCTGGGTTTTATTTCGCCTTTTTTTAAGCGGTTAATTTCTTTTACGTTGTTTTCTTTTATTATAACAAAAGTTTCTTTTAAGCTACTCGCTCGCATTTCGGGTTAAGCGCTTTCCGACGCCTTAGGCGCTTTCGTTTGTGCATTCGCATTCCGCGATTTGCTTGGTTAAAACCCGTCCAGGCACTGTATTATTATTTCGTTTAGTTGCATTATCGACTTTTTAGTTTTTCGGTTTTAAAGCTTTAGTTTTTTATCCTTTTTTCTTTTGTGCCTATAGGTATTTATATTCCTGTACTTTAACGTCCCGTTTAATATTACCTAAGTTATTATCTAACGATATGTAAAGTTTGTTTAAATCTAATTCGGGATGCTATTTTTGGATATGTAAGGTTCCTAACCTGGTTACTTTCGGCCGTTATTATTAAGGCAGTAAGTTATCTTTTATTAAAAATGGCTTTTGTTTTTTTTTTCCTTCCCTTTTTGATTATAGTACTTTTCGGGTAAAGGTACGCGCTAAAAAAAGGGAAAGGGTTATTATTCTACTTCTAGCCCTTTATAAGGACAAAGCCCTTATCGGATGGATTATTAACTATTAGTTCAGTAAAAAACTCTCCTAGGGTACGGCATTGGCCTAACATCGTTAACTGCTACTTGACTTTTTTCTTGAATCGTTAACTAAGCGGCTCTTTTTTAAACCTTTTGCTTTTTTTGATAATGATTTGGCTGTTGCCGCTACCAGACTGCAATCAGCCACTTCGTATAACGTGCTAGGTTATTAATAACTAGAAGATTGTTATGACCTAACGGTCTTGGCTGCAACACAAACGGTCGGACCTCCCAAGGAGTTGGCCCCGACCCAAGCCAAAAGGTCACGTAACCGGCTCGAAGGACTCAAAGCGCCAAGCTCCTTAAGCTCCTTAAGCTGTCATACGAGCTCTACGGGCTTAACGGCCTCAAGGGTTTAAGCCGCTTAAGCACCTTAAGCCGAGATAAGGATATATACATACGTTACCGTAACTTAAATAGATTATCAGCTTGTAATACAACTTGGTTACCTAAATTACCTTTAATAATCTGCTATTACCAAACGTAATTATAAAAAACCTTATTATTCAGTTTCCTACGACATTATTATTAACATAAACCGTACAACTAAGTTTAATAATTAGTTAAACCCTTTAGCCGTTATACGTTATAAGCTTTTATTTAGCAATATTATTAAATTTAAGCAATACCCCTAACACGATATCGTCCAGTAAGTAGCCCGCCTCCAAAAAAACCTTTCATATACCCGAAAATAACCTTATGGACTCCGATAATAAAAAGATTCGACTTAGGTTCTTTTAGGAAAAAGCCTTGCGCCGGTTTAACTAATTAACCAACGCGGTTACGCAGCTTACTAACGACAAGATCGAACTTACTAATACCTTTAAGGAAACCCGCAACCTACTGGAAACCTAGCAAGTCGAGCTAGCAAGACAAGCAAGCATGAAACAACCCGATTAACCGGATCAGCCAGCTTAGCCAGCACCACCTATTCAGACAGCTTACGGCAAAAAGGCCGGAAAAGTCCTGAAGCCGACTAAGCCTACCCCTTTTAACGGAACTATTATCAAGTTATAACAGTTTTTTACGGAACGTCGTACCTACTTTAAATACTTCCTAATTAGACTTACGACGCTTACCTCTCGAATCCAGTTCGTAGTAAAACAGTTAACCGGAAACGCAGCCACTTGGTTTAAACCTACCCTTCGTAAATGGGTTACCAAACCCCTGTAATAAAGGACCGCAAAAACCGTAGCTATTTATAACGATCACGAAAGGTTTAAGGAAAAATTAAGAAAGGTATTTGGAATGGTAAACGAAAAAACTAAGGCTGAAAAGAAAATCAAAGATTTAAAGCAGAAAAAATCAGCCTTTGGATACGGCAATTTTTTTAATTAATTAATTTCGAAGATCAATTAGGGACAAAAGGCATTAATGGCCACATTCTTTAACGGCCTGAAAAAGGAAGTATGAAAAGAATTATTCAAGGATGAACGCCCCGAAAAGTTGGTAAATTATATTGCCATGGCAGTCAAGATTAACGATTAACAGTACGCCTGAAGGACTTAACATTTTAAGGATCGCCAGAATAACAAACCAAGGCACCCCCCTAGCACTAGCATATTACGAAAAACTAACACATCCCATGGAACAGCATCAGGACCCATAAAACTAAGCGCAATCCAGCAGCGCGACCCCCATACAGTTAAGTACTTCAATTATAACAAGATGGGACATAAGGCCTACTAATACAAAACACCTAAAAAGCTACGACAAAATACCTGGATATCAATTCCCCAGGAACCCCCCCGAAATAATTAAGGAAACGACAATAAATTAATCAATATAATCAGGATTAAGGATGATTATAATTCCCCCAAAGAAGTACAATAGGGATTACAGAAGGTAAAAGAACTATCTTAAGCAGCCATTTAGGAACAGCAAGCCCCAGCCACGGGACTCATAATAGCCTAATAACTAAAGAAACACGGCGGATAAAAGGAGCTTTTAAAGGACAAGTTACTTTCCCGCTCCCAGAAAAAAAGGCGACAGCGGTACGAATAGTTAGAACTTAACGCATAAATTAAAGAATACCAAGATTAGGATAAAAACCTACTACTAGGACAACCGGACCGATACGGGAAACTTTATGCTATTTAATGCAAGCGCACCCATTACCTTAGACATATGGAGGAAAAACGGTATATCGAAAAACGACTTACGCGGATGTACGACCAGGGATTTAACTTTTATAATCAGACCGGAAAAAACCTTAAAGACCAACGATAATACAGATACTTAAAAGTCTTCGCCTTGGAAAATATTATCAACATTATTACGGCAGTAACAAGTTGGCCTGAAGGAAAGAGCTACTTTAACGAAAACCTTATATGTTATTACGGATGGTGCGATTATAAGACAAAAAAGGAATGGATTTATTAGATAGTTATGAAGGCATTTTTGGAAATAATTAACAACTTAAACTTCTGTTTAACCTTTACGAATAACCCAGATAAACGACAAAAAATCAAATACGAAATAAAGAAAAGGAACGAAAAAATAAGGTAATACGACGCCCAGTTCCAAGCACGATAAGAGACTTCCGAACCGAAGTATATTATCAAAAAAAAACTTCCAGACGTAAGTTCTTTGATTCGAAGTTACCTTACGCAGACAGGAAGGATAGCTGAAGCAATTAAAAACCTTTAACGCACAAAATCAAAAGCGCATTAAGGCGTTAAAGGATAAGTTAAAAGACGAACGCCACCTATAGGAAAGTCGCAGGATGGTAAGACCCACGGAAGCCAGTAAAAGCTTCTTAAAAGGGCTTTAAACGCGATAATAGGAGCCAAAAACGACCCTATTATCCTGTAAGTACGAATTGGAACATACTGGTTTACCGCATTTGTAAATTACGGAGTAACAGGAGGTAACTATATCACGCCGGATATGGTTAACCGACTTCGACTACCATGAAAGGAAAAGATGGAACCCTACATCGCCGAGAACGCAAAAGGTTAAGCATTCACCTACGATAACGGAAAGATTAACCGCAAGATTAATCACTTCGAAATCTTCGTTAACGGATAAAATCAAATAGCAAACTTCGATATCGTTCCGATAAGGAATTACGATATAATTCTCGGAAAATTATGGCTATATTAGTACAACCCTTTAATCGATTAAACAACTAGCCAGGTAAAATTCGCTTTATATTCACTCGACAAAAAGAAGCAAGATAAAAAAAGATCTTAATATTCGATCGAAGATGGCGACAAGTGCAGGCATAAGGATACGACAGAAACCTTATTACCTACAGGAACAAGATATAAAAAAAAATAAGGGCATCACAGAAAAATACGACGCATTATTACTACTATTAAAACAGAATTGCGAAAAATAAACGATTACCTACAGCATTAACTCCTAAAGCCAGAAACCATGGCTAACGTACCTCCATAGTACTACCAATATGAACGATTGTTTCGAAAGAAACTTAAAACAAAACTACCAGAACATAGCGAATGGAACCATAAAATAGTCCTCAAGGAAAGGACATCGACCAGATTCTACCCGATTTACAACCTTAATAAGATAGAATTATAGGAATTACGCGAATACCTTAAAAACAAGCTTCGAAAAGATTACATACGACGTTCCAGTTTATTAACCGGATACCCTATGTTTTTTGTACTAAGAAAGAAAGGAAAGTTACGCTTAATTATCGATTACAAACAGTTAAATAACATTACGGTTAAAAACAAAATACCGTTACCTTTAATTAATGAAATAAAGGATCGCCTTTACGGAACTAATTAGTTCATAAGCTTAAACCTTAAAAAAGGATATAATTAGATTTGCATTAAGCCAGGACATAAATAAAAAACAGCTTTTAAGACGAAATACGGATTTTTCGAGTACCTCGTTATACTTTTCGGACTTACGAACGTACTAGTAACTTTTTAACGAATAATTAATTATATATTCAGGGAGTACTTAAACATTTTCGTTATTTATTATCTCGACGACATTCTTATTTATTCGAAAAATAAAGAGGAACATGTAGGATACGTTTATACAGTTCTCCAAGCCTTATAAAACGTTAACTTTTTAATTAACAATAAGAAAAGCTAATTTTATACGCAAAAAATGGAATTTCTAGGATATATCATTACCTTAAAATGTATCAAAATAAACCTTAAAAAAATCGCTACAATACAAAAATAAGAAACGCTTACCATAATTAAGGAAATACAAGCCTTTTTCGGATTCGCCAACTATTACAGAATGTTTATTCGAAATTTTAGCAAAATAACTACATTATTATTTAACCTAACGAAAAAAAGAAACAAGTTTTTTTAAATATTAAAAACGGAAATAACTTTTTAAAAGATCAAAAATACGATCACCAGCGAGCTAGTATTAATCATATATAACCTAAACCGCCCAGTTAAGCTTAAAACTAACGCTTCGAATTACGCTTTAAGCGCAATAACAAAATACCGTAATAATCAAGGACACCTATACCCTATCGCCTTTTACTTTTATATGTTAAAAGGGGCAAAGTTAAACTACGCCATCTCCAATAAAGAATTCATAACCATTATTAAGGCCTTCCGGGAATTCAGACACTACCTTAAGGGAAACCTGCACCAGGTTAAGGTATATACCGACTACAAAAACCTTACCCGCTTTACCACCACCAAAGAACTTACGGGACGATAACTACGTTACGCCGAAGAATTAGCAGAATACGATTTCGTTATCATCTACCAAAAAGGATCAAAAAATGGCAAAGCAAACGCACTTAGTCGAAAACCAGACCTCGAAAAAAAGGTAATCAAAGTTAGCCACCAAATTTTTAATACTACCATAAAAGGATACCTGAAATTACGACAGATAGCAACAATCAAAGCAGCACCCCTTAATTTATACCAGAAAATCCAGGAATATAACGACAATTTACCTAAAAATTAAAGAATGGGAAAAATACAAGTGCCAAAAAAGTACCAGGAAACATTAATACGAAATATATACGAATACCAATTACATAAATACCCAAAGATTTATAAGATTTTAAAACGATTACAGCGTACCTATTATTTTGCTAAAATAAAATCAGTAATAAAAAAAATACGATAATAATGCCATATTTGTAATAAGGTAAAAACCCGACGATACAAACCATACGGAAAACTATAACTATTACCAGTTGCAAAGCGACCATAGGATTTAGTTACTTTCGATTTTATTACCAAACTCCCACTTTCAGAAGATCTAGTTACGGGCATACATTACGACAGTATCTTTATGATTATTAACCGATTTACCAAATTCTTTTATTTCCTACCATACAATAAAAACATAAAGGCGGAACAACTGTCCTATATCTTTTTAAGGTATATCTTAAAAGTATACGGATTATTAACGGAAATCATTTTAAATAAAGGAACGATATTTATTTCGAAATTCTGGCAAAAACTTATGGCGTAACTAGGCCTAAACCATAAATTATCTAACGCATTCAAACCTTAAATAGACGGATAAACAAAAGAATTAACTAAATATTAGAAACCTATTTACGATATTACATCAATTACGAATAAAATTAATCAGGTCTAGAAATTACCCATCGTACAGCTGGCCTATAATACCAGTTACTACGAAAGTATTAAAACAACTCCAGCAAATACCAACTTTAGTTTCATACTAAAAGTTTATAAAGATATATACGAAGGCCCTGTTAACGTTAAAGCTATCCTCATATTAAAACAACTTAAATAACTACATACAAAAATAAAAACAGAACTTAAATTCGTACGTAACCAAATAAAAAAGTACTATAACCAAAAAAGGTTAAAGGGACCAACCTTCTAGGAAAAGGAGATAATCTACTTAGCCACTAAAAACATCTAAACTAAACGACTTAATAAAAAATTCGACTTTAAATATATCGGCCCATATAAAATCATCAAGGAAATTTTAAAAAATAATTATTAATTAAAACTATTACTTAAAATCAAACTCCATCCAGTTTTTTACGTTTCCTTACTTAAGTTAGCAGCAGACACCATTAAAGTCAACATAAGATACGAAAAAAAGACAAAAGAAAATACACCAATATATAAAGCAGAAAAAATCTTGGATATACGAAGGGAAAACGGACTCACCGAGTACCTAATTAAATAAAAAAACTACCCAAATTCCAAAATCACCTAGGAACCCACCAAGAACCTTATAAACGCCCAACGCCTATTAAAAAGCTTTTACCAGCAACGACGGATATATCCCAATCAGCAATCGACCAATCAAAAGGCTTAAACCAATCGACCGGATCTACGACTTAACCTGACGTAACCGCGGCAACCGCCGCCTCCAATTCTTCCCGTTCTTTTTCTAAACGTTCGAATTCCTCCATAACCTCCGCACCCTTAATACCATGACGAAGCATCTCGACGCCTCGTTAACGAAAAAGTCGTTTTTGTTTTTGCAAACGATTAAGTTTGTTTGCAGCAACTCGTAATATTTCCCGAACCTGCTCCTCCTTACGTTTCAAACGATCCTCCTCGTCAAAAAGTTTTTAATACTCCGTTTCCGAGGGCCTAAAAACATCACAAGGACCGTTATAACGAATACATCATACGCACTTCACGGAACCACGAGCAACCTTACAGTCCGTACCTTCCTTTTTATAACGAAAACAAAAAAACATGTTAAAACCAGAACGATCAATACATTCTAAAAGAACCAAAACGTTAATACGTTAACGAAAATAACGTTTTTCGATTCGACCCGATATTATGAATATAAAAAAGGAAAGGTTACTTACCGAAATCAATTAATAAACAAATTAATCTTTAAGGGCAAAGATCCTAAAAGGGAAAAATCGTATTATGACCTAACGGTCTTAACTATAACACAAACGGTCGGACCTCCCAAAAAGTTGGCCCCGACCCAAGCCAAAAGGTTACGTAACCGGCTTGAAGGACTTAAAGCGTTAAGCTCCTTAAGCTCCTTAAGCTGTCACACGAGCTCTACGGGCTCAGTGGCCTTAAAGGTTTAAGCCGCTTAAGCACCTTAAGCCGAAATAAGGATATATACATACGTTACCGTAACTTAGATAGATTATCAGCTTATAATACAACTTAGTTATCCAGATTACCTTTAACAATCTGCTATTACCAGATGTAACTATAAAAGACCTTATTGCTCAGTTTCCCACGAGACTACTGCTAACATAAACCGTACGACTAGGTTTAATAGTTGGTTAAACCCCTTAGCCGTCACAAAGATGCTATTATGTCAGCAGTTACAGTAATCAAATGCAGGAATATGGCGTAACTTTTATGCGTTAGTTCTGTGTATTCTAGGAAAGGACAAATCTAGTCCGTGGGAAATCGCCCTTACATATATAATTGGGTGGCAAAGGATCGTCTGCGGACAAAGGGTGTCCCAGGCAGCACTCCTGCAGCCTGGGCCTACAAAGCCAGCCAGCAGGCAACACCTGTAAGCACCAATTGCCGACACCTTAAAACATATTCGGATAAACTTTACAAAGATCGTTATATTATAGAAATAGGAAATATTTACCATAATTAAGGAAATATAAGCCTTTTTGAATTTTCTAATTATTATGGAAAGTTTATTTAATACTTTAGCAAAATAACCATGTTATTATTAAACTTAGCGAAAAAAGAAAACAAACTTTTCTAGATAACCAAAACGGAAATAACTTTTTAAAAAATTAGGGATGCAATTACCAGTAAGCCAGTACTTATCATATACGACCTAAACCGCCCAATTAAGCTTAAAACCGACGGTTCGAATTACGCTTCAAGCGTAATAATTAAATACCCCAATAATTAAGGTAACTTATATTTTATCGCTTTTTACATTGATAAATTGAAAAGAATAGAATTAAATTATAGTATTCCGGATAAAAGGTTTATGGCTATTGTTAAAGCCTTCCGAAAATTTAGGCATTACCTTCAGGAAAACTTTTACCAGGTTAAGATATATATCGATTATAAAAGTCTTACCCGCTTTATTACTACCAAAAAACTATTAGGACGATAATTACGTTATGTCGAAAAATTAACAAAATACGACTTCGTTATTATTTACTAAAAAGGATCGGAAAACGGTAAAGCAAACGCATTTAATCGTAAGTTAAACCTTAAGAAAAGATAATTAAATTTAATTACCAAATTTTCGAGATTACGTTAAAAGGATATCTGCAATTATAACAGATAATAACGATTAAAGTAATGCCTCCCGATTTACCTTAGAAGATTTAGGCTTATAACGATAACTTATTTAAGGATTAAAAAATGGAAAAGAAAAATCCCTAAAAGGTACTAAAGAATATTAATACGAAATATATATGAATATAAATTATACGAATATCCAGGGATTCATGATATTTTAAAACGGCTATAACGTACTTATTATCTTCTTAAAATAAAATTAATAATAAGGAAAATATAGCAATAATACTATATTTGTAACAAGGTAAAGACTCGACGATACAAACTATACGGAGAATTATAGCTATTACCAATCGTAAAATAACTATAAGATTTAATTACTTTTAATTTTATTATTAAGCTTTTATTATCAGAAAACCCAGTTAGGGGTATATATTACGATAATATTTTCATAATCGTTAATCAATTTATTAAATCTTTTTATTTTTTATTATATAACGAGAATATGGACCTAAAATAAATGATATATATCGTTTTAAAACATATTTCAAAAGTATAGAGATTATTAACGGAATTTCTTTTAAATAACGGAATGGTATTTATTTTAAAATTCTAATAAAGACTTATAGTATAATTAGACCTAAATTATAAACTTTTTAATGTCTTTAAACCTTAGACGGATGCATAAATAAAAAGAATTAACCAAATATTAAGAATTTACTTACGATATTACATTAATTATAAATAGAACAATTGAGTTTAAAAGCTACCTATTGCGTAATTA
The DNA here is from genome assembly GCA_004154915.1 of Monosporascus ibericus. Taxonomy (NCBI): domain Eukaryota; kingdom Fungi; phylum Ascomycota; class Sordariomycetes; order Xylariales; genus Monosporascus; species Monosporascus ibericus. Next base: position 23,011 of record QJNU01000845.1, read on the forward strand.
GCTTATAATACTAGTTACCATAAAAGCATTAACATAATTCCGGCAAATATTAATTTAGGTTTTATACTAAAAATTTATAAAAATGCACGCGAAGGATCTATTAACGTTAAAGTATTCTTTATATTAAAATGACTTAAATAATTGTATGTAAAAATAAAAATAAAACTTAAATTCGTATTTAATTAAATGAAAAACTATTAAAATTAAAAAAGGTTGAAAAGTTAACTTTTTAAAAAGGAAAAGTGGTTTATTTAGCTACTAAGAATATCCAAATTTAGTGATTAAATAAAACTCTCGATTTCTGAATATATCAGCCTATATAATTTCACTAAGAAAACTTTAAAAAATAACTACTAATTAAATTATTACTAAAAGTTAAACTTTATTTAATCTTTTATGTTTCCTTACTCAAATTAATAGTAAACATTATTAAAATTAACACAAGGTATAAGGAAAAAGTAAAAAAAGATGTATTGATATACGAAACGGAAAAGATCCTGGATATACGTAAAAAAAGGGACTTACCTAGTACCTAGTTAAATGGAAGGATTACTTAAATTCCGAAAGTACCTGGGAACCCGCTAAAATTCTTATAAACGCTTAACGTTTATTAAAAAACCTTTATTAATCACGACAAACCCGCTTCAGTTAATAATCGACTAATTAATAAGCTTAAACCAATCGACCGGATTTGCGACCTAACTTAACGTAGCCGTAACGATTGCCGCCTTTAATTATTTTTACTTTTTTTTTCGAAACGTTTAAATTCTTTTATAACCTTCGTACTTTTAATCTTACGACGAAACATTTTAACACCCCGACGCCGGAGAAGCCGTTTTTACTTTAATAAGCGATCGAGTTTATTAGTAATAGCTTATAATACCTCCCAGGCTTATTCTTTCTTACGTTTTAAACGATTTTTTATTAAAAGGTTTTTAATATTGTATTTTGGAAAACCTAAAAAGATTATAAGGATTACCATAATAAACGTACCGTACGTATTTTACGGAACTACGGGCGACCTTATAATTTATATTTTCCTTTTCGTAACGAAAATGAAAAAGCATAATAAAGTTAAAACGTTTAATACGTTTTAAAAGAACGAAAGCGTTAGTACGCTGACGAAAACGACGTTTTTTAATCCAATCCGACATAATAAGTATAGAAAAGGGAAAGTTGTTTATTAAAGTGGATAAACAAATCATTAATCTTTAAAAGCAAAGATCTTAAAAGGAAGAAATCGTATTATAACCCAACGGTTTTGGTTATAACATAAACGGTCGGATTTCTTAAAGAGTTGGTCCCAACCTAAGCTAAGAGGTTACGTAACAAGCTTAAAGGCTTTAATGCGTTAAGCTTTTTAAGTTCCTTAAGCCGTTATACGAACTTAAAAGGTTTAACGGCCTTAAAGGTTTAAGCCGTTTAAGTACCTTAAGCTAGGACGAGGATATATATACGTTCATTATTACCATAGTTTAGATAAATTACCAGCTTATAATACAACTTGGTTACCCAGATTACCTTTAACAATTTGCTATTACCAGACGTAACTATTAAATACCTTATTGCTCAGTTCCTACAGCATTACTGCCAACATAAACCGTACGACTAGGTTTAATAGTTGGTTAAACCCGTTAGCCGTCACAGTCATCCATCGGAGTTTCTTTTTTATGTAACGAGCAGAGGTCGAAGCAACTCCACCGAAGTCCACCGGTTGCGCAACTTGTTGCGCAACCGCCAAGCCCACGCCACCCATTTAGCCCTTTCTGATATGGACATCCACCCATTTGAAGGCCTGGTGGATGGACATCGTGTCCATAATAAGTGGTTCTCGTGGCGGTGTAGGTCTCGCTGTTAATAAGGCCTAGTTATATAAGTGGTGATACTAACAGGTGGCTATCTACACCGCCACATAAAGTGTCTCACCTACCCGGAAATATCTAACATTTCAACCCATCACTCCCTCATAACTTTGGACATATTTATCGCCTGATAATAACAAAGGTATTTTTAGAATCCTTGATCTTTTGCGGTCATTTTGATACCGGGCTTGCCTTAGGAAAATAATTATGTCGTTAAATATGGGTTACCTATCAACAAACATATCATTTATATTCGTTTTCCATATGGAAAATATGTTAACTTTACGATAATTTAGCTCCTTTAATAATATATAACAATTAAAATAACAGACCTAATATTATTAAAAAGCCCTTAATTAAAGGAATTTAATTATAAAATCCGTTTCTTTTTACGATTTTATTTAACTATAATATCCGAAATATAACTAAATTTGGTAAGGTTAAAGCATCGAACTATTAATAAGGTTATTCAGTAAGAAAATAAAATTAATATACGTAATATCTGGAATCCGTATATTTTAGGTATATTACGATATATTTTTATTTTTCCGAAATAACGTACGATTTTTCAAAAAAGTAACATTTTAACACTTTAATACCTATATAATTACTTTTTATTCCTTACCCGGCCCTTATTAACCTAATACTCTTTATATTATTTTACTTATGATTTATTAAAAAATTCATATAATTATTATTAACTTACAAAATAAAACCGAAAAACTTTAAATTACATAATTTACGCGTTCGTAAACCTTTCGATTAATATACTAATTAATACCTATTTTATAATAACTTAACGAACTTACAACTTACCTAACCTTAATCCGTATATATTACCGTTACCATAACTTTAAAATACGACGCTTTAAGCCTTTTTATTATCCCTAACGACGATATATAATCTTTTCCGCCGCCCTCCGAAATATCCACCCCTAATAATACGCCTATCCCGCCCCTTTTTACAAGCTTAACGCCTACTATTAACGATAAAAATCTTAAACGCCACCTTTAAGCCGCATTCCCAAGGTATACGATATCTAAACGGATCAAGGATATAACGATATGATCGTAATAATTCGGATACAATATTTAACGTACCGAGAAACGTAAATAGGTATATAAGGTATATATTCGCAAAAAATACCCCAAGCCTACCGCCTTTTCAACACGCGGTATACAAAATCATATAAATCATCTTTATTATACGCATAAAATTACGGTTCTTAAAGGGAAACCGAAATTACGATTTTAAAATTAAATTAAAACGCATACGAAAATAAGACAAAAAGTTTCCCTATCCCCTTTTATCCCCGATTATTTCCGACTTCACGCTTACAACTTTCGCAATTAAGCCCTTTGTCACATGCGGGCTCTCAACGGAGGTCAGGTTGGCTATATTTAGGACAGAAGAGCTGAACAAGGACTGACATCTAGGGAACAAAAGAGAAGAGAGAGAGCCTTTTAGGCCCTGGAGCGCTATATATACAGTTAGGATAACTAGCCTAGCTGGCGCCATGACAATTATCCCACCCCTTAAATAAAAATCGACCTCGGTTTTTCGGGTTATTGCGCATGATAAAGCTTTAGACAAACGCCTTATAGCAAATTCCAGGTAGTTTCGCAAATAAATCGCTACCGCTTCGATTACGAAAAGCTGACGTTCCGAAGCGTAAGCTTAATTTTATACTTTTAATTAAGGTTACCGATGTTATAATGGTATACTAAGGACGTTACTTTTAGGAATAACGACGGCTTAATAGCTTTACATAATCTAACCACCTTAAGGGGAAGGCCTAGGACTTAAATTAAATCCCGTACGGCACCTAAACTTGTCCTACTAACTTTAGAACGACATACCTCCGTATCGCATCCCTTTCGGGCCTGAAACGGTGGTATTCCGCCAGACAGAAATCCGAAGATAAGTCGAACGATAGTTTCTTTCGGTTAGGGATTATATTTATTAATATTATAACGAACAACTTAATAAACTGACAAATTATCCGTTAAACTTTGATTTCGGATATTATTACCTTTTTAAATAATTAGAAGGTTAAAAACCCTATTTAAAACGACGACGACGACAACGACGACGACGACGACGACGACGACGACGACGACGACAACGACGACGACGACGACGACGACGACGACGACGCCGGGG
>QJNU01000846.1:0-26816 GCA_004154915.1 Monosporascus ibericus
TACAACTTTAAGTAGCTTAGCTCCGGAACACATATGGGCCGATCAGTAGGTGACCTTTCCGTATATGGGGTGCGCTACGCACCCCCCAGCTAGCTGACACACCCCCTCAACGTCTTAAAGTATTTACGGCGTTGATTACCGCATTTCATTACTTCCTAAAGCTACAGCTGTCCATTCCACCTTTCCTCCGGCGATTAAATCCTTTTGATTAGCTAATTTTTCGTTTAAAATAACCTTTAAAGCTTTTCTCCGTTAATTTAGGGCTTCGGTGATATTTATTAGTCTTAGCTGCTTTTTGAAGTGCCTAAAGGCTTCTTGTGATAAGGTGTCAGATATAGGGGACATCAGTTGTGTTGTTGTATTATGCTAGATACGTGTGCTGTTGCACGCGTACAGCGTTAAGTAGCTTAGCCACGGAACATATATGGGCCGATCAGTAGGTAACCTTTCCGTATATGGGGTGCGCTACGCACCCCCCAGCTAGCTGACATAAGGCTTTAATTAATCCATCCGCCAGCATATTGAATTGGGACGGGGTGATTTGGTCCTGATCAGTGCATAATTTATGGGAGTGTCACGATTGAGCCCGCGGTTCAAGAGATAATAAAGGCAACGCAAACTGTATTGTGTGGTATTAAATCCATGTATGAAGCGATGATAAGTGTCTCCTTTTTTGGGGGTTACGCCCAGCGAAAAATGAACTCCTAAAAATACATGACTGGTAATGATTAATTAATCGGCAAAGCTATATATCCGGTTTTGCACCCTATACCATTTTAACCTTTCTTTTTTAAGATAAAATCGTTTTCGATTTATCTTAAGAAATAAATGTTAACGCAATTAATTCCTAACGCCATAAATGAAAAAATATACCTAGAACATATTAATTAATTTAGTTAACGCTTACGCGGCTTATTTTTTGTTTTCCTTAATTTAGGATTTCGTTTTCGACGTTTCGCCAGTTTATTCCGTTATTTAGCCCTTTTTCTATCCTTTTAAGCTTTATTTTACTTTACCTTTTTCGCGATCGAATTTTTATACTTAAGTTAACTAAGCCAACCTTACGGAAAATATAATTCAGGTCGCTTTTTTATAATTTGGTATATATTTTTTAATTATTTATACGGTATATTATATTAACCTTTTATTATTGCTTAAACTTTTTAATTACCAAAAGGTAATCATAATTTATATTTTGGCTTAAATAATAACTTTTTGAAAACCGGATAGGATTAGGTAGTTTACGAAATAAGGGAAAAAGGTATAAATATTTTAAAAGCTTGTTTTAGCTAATTAGTAGATATATAAGGTTAAGGGGTAAAAAACTTAATAGCTAATATCTTAATTAGCGGATTATTAATTTCTTTAATTGGTTACTTTATTGGTCGTAATCGTTTACTTTTTATAAAACGAGATGATTAATCGGATTCTGAATTATTAACCTTTTTTGGATCGTTAATTTCCTTTTTTAATAATAAAAACAAAAATCTTCTAGGCTATAATCCTATAGGCCTTTTAATATTATCATTATCTGGTTTTAAACTTAGGTACCTTTTAATTATATTGGTTACCTTAAACTTTATAATGATTTTGCCTTATTTAATTAGTTCGTCCATATTATTATTTCCTTATTTTAAAAGGTTACGCGTAATAATATAAAATATATAAATTATTCATAAACCGCAAGTATAATATTTAACCTAAGTAAGTATTCTTACGATCGTTATATAAATAAGGAAATTATTAAATTTTAACTTTATTTAGGCCTTTCGGTATAATTATAATAGTAATTAAATACGGTTAACCGTAAAATAGGTATTAAATATTAACATTCGACGTTTTGATTAAATATATAACATACTAACTTAATAACCTTTAGGTCCCTTATTAATTTAAAGTTTAATATAAGTAATAAACCAAATATATTTTAAGTTTATAATTTTAATTAATTCCATAACCTTATTAAGGATATATCGGGCTTAACCGTTAAAAATTATTTTACCGGCTTTAATAATAACGGCCAAAATACTTTAAGGTATATTTAAGGCGATTAGTTATATAAAGGCAGTAATATATTAAAAACGTAAGTAAGTATAATTTATTAAGATTATAAATGTTTGCCATAAAAAAGCTGCTACGGAATTATGCTATTTTTTATTAATTTAATAAAAAGGTAAGGTAATATCTTTTTATAAACGTTTACCGTTTTAATTAAACGGATAAATAAAAATAACTTAATTAAAACGGACTTTCGGAATAACTTGTTAAATAAAATAAGGAATGGAATTATTATTATGCATTTTACGGAGTAATTACATTATGTTATCTTTTTCCTATATTAATATGTTAGCGATTTGGGCGAATTTTCCGGAATCCGATATATTCAGCTTTTTAAAAGTTTTATTCTTATTTTAATTAATACGTTTTTTAGATAATAATATGGTAATTATAAATATATTATTTAAAGTATTAAAGTACGAAAATAATAATAATTTATAATTTAAAAACTTAAACGATAATTAAGGATATGCGTAATATATAAGTATATATATATATATTTAAATATATAAATATGTAAATATTAAAATATTAAGGTCAAAATTATATAAGTATAAAAAATCGTTAAGAATTAACAGTAACTTATATATAAAATTAATTAAATACGACAGGGTTAATATATTAATTTTTTAATCAAAAAAAGTATACGCCGAAAAAATATTAAAAAACTCCGTTTAATGTTATATGGAAAAATATCGTCGCCGTTACGTACTTTAATTAATTATTTACACCTATACTTCTTTTTTTTCCTATTATCATACCAACTCTTTCTTTTTAATTATATTTTCTAAATAACATAAAACTTTAATATTTATTTATTTATTCCCAAAATACTTAATTAATATTATTATTATAAGTTCTTATTAATCGTTAAATTTTCGTAATACCTTAACTTTTCGTAAAAATATAAATTTTAACGAATTAATTAATTTAAAAAAAAAATTATTCATTAAAAAGTTACCCGGTTTAGGTAATAGGTAATTTGGTAATATTTAACCTACTTTTTTCCGTATTAATCGGAACTTCCGTAATCTCGATAAAATCTCCGCTATTTATCGTACAAATTTAATAACTTCGAATTCGTTATTATTCTTCAAACTTTCAACTAAACGTATCGATAAGGCTTTAATTATTAATCGGGTTATTAAGCTTTTATATAACCTTAATAATATTCGTAAACCTTAAAATCCTATATACCGTTAAACGCCTATCCATAATTTGGCTCCTACCTTTTAATATAAATATCGTAATATTACGGTTTTTTAAAATTATTTACCTTTTAAAATTTTTATTATAAATAATTTATTATTAAAGATACCGTACTTATTATTATTAAATATTATACCATTAATCGAATTATTAGCTTCAGGATTAAATCTATTTATAAGTATTATTAATTAACAATTAATTAATCGTAAGTTAATATCTTTAATTTTTTATATACTTATTAATCTTTAATTTTATATTATAATTTTATCCTTAACTTCGTTAATTTTAACAAGACTTCGGATTATTAATCGGGTACCCGGCTTATTCTTTAGTTTAGGTTTATCCTAACTTTTTAAAATCGAGTTTAATAATAAGGACGTAATAACCAAGTTTTGGAATAATTATAACCGTATCGAACGTATAATAATAAAATATCTTAAAATACGTATTATCTTTATCTAATACTTATCTTAAAAAAATGGTATTAATTAAATATAAATACTCGGAGCTATATTAATTAGCATTATCGATAATCTTGCCAAAGGTTAATACCATAAATGGCGAATTATCGGGGAAAATTTTTAGGTTATAACGGGTACTTAATCCAATATTATCATTATGCTGGTTAATTAGGGAAAAAAGCCTTTATCGTATCTTATATACGTCGAAATTATTCGGGATAAATTTATGAACTCGTTTATAAACTTATTATCCAAAGATTTTCGGTATATTATTAACTTATTTATTTAAGTATTTAAAATACTTAACCTAATTTTATATAAATTATGCAAACGACGATATAAAGGTTTTAAATAGCCTAATTAATATAATATATTCCCATTTTTTAGGTGCTAATTAATCCCCGAATTCCATAAAGGGTTTTGCGGTAACTATATCGGATTTATCGAAAGTTATAAGTATATATTCCGGGATAATCGGTTCGATTACTTAAAGGCTAAATATTTACGGTTTTTTTAGGTTAAAAAAATATTCGTTTAAAAATTTGTTTAATTATTAAGGTATTCGATAAAGGCCGCTTTTACTTAATAATTAAAGGATATATTTTTAATTTTCGGTACTTAATAAAAACCCGGTTTTTTAAATCTGGAAATATTAATTAATTATAAAAGAATATGGGCATTATATAAGATAATCGTGGGCAAAATAATAAAAAATTAAAAGAAAACCCTTTATTTTTAATTTTTCTTAATTAATCACGTTAATTTTTTCCGTTCGTTTAATCGATTCGTTTCGGATATTTTATTATCGTTTATAACTACGTAACCCTTTAACCGATTATTAGGTATTTGGGCCTTAATATTAATTCTTATAAGCTTTAAAATTTTGGGCTGCTAATCTTTAAATAGCTTAATTTCCGCAATATCTGAAATATTTAACATAATATCTTTTAATTAATCGGATAATAACTTTGTTTAATCGTTTTTATATAAGTTTATCGGTTCTTAATATCCTTTTTTATTCTTTATAAATTATTTTAATTTATTAATAAAAAGAATCCCTTATAATTTCGTTTTATTAATTTCCTTTAGGTAATAAATATTTCGACTATTAGTTTTATTAATTAAGTACGGTTTAGTTTAGCGGTACTTTAATTTTATATCCCTGGATATGTTAATATATCTTAATATGTCGTATAAAAATACCAGGTTATTTATTTATAAAAATTTATTTCTTATTTTATTTTTATTTTTTTCGTTTATAAATTTAATAACTTTACGTTTTTAATTATTAATTATTTTAGTAATTTTAATTATATTCTCGGCCTTTTTTTTAATAGTTAAATTCTTTATATAATTAAGTTTTTTTTTTAAAATATTAAGATCTTAATTTATAATACGTTAAATCGGTAATATTATTTCGATCGGTAAGATTGTTTTTTAACCGTACAGTAATTCGTAAAAATTAAAACCATAGCTTTTGACGGTTATGTTATCGGCGAAGATCATTTTCGGCAGGAACTTAACCCATCCTTTATTAGTGCTATTCGTTACTTTTATTAAACTTTTAACGATCGGGATATATCCTTTTTCAACTAGACCTTATCGTTAGGCAATATACGCAACTTTAACCTTCCTTTAAATTCCAAAAGTATTACAAACTTTAATAATTTCGCCTTTATTTTTAAAAGTTCCGTTTATTTTAATTTTAATCGAAATGCTATATCGATAAAAAATATGCTTATTTAAAAAGTTTTTAATCGTAATTAATATAATTAAACGCAAAGCCTTAATTTTTAAATAACCGGATAATTTGCATTTAACCTTAACAGTAACCTTATAATCGTTATTATTAGGCATAAATTATATATCGATTATTTGGATAATAGTTATGTTAATAGGTTAAAAAAAGCCGTAACTTTTTTCGAAACGTTAATTAATAACTTTCTGGCATTTCGGATACGTAAATACCGCTTTTCGAATTTGTCCATATATTTTACGTTAATAATAGGAAGCTGCTATACGCCGATAGGTCGAATCTCGTTTTTTATAGCCGCAATCCTTATAATATTACTTAATTATTATATATTACTTTTGTTAATTATTAACCACCTTACGGGTACCATATCGCTTATCTACCTTACGTCAGAAAATCCCGTCCTAAATAAAATAATTTAAAACTTCGGCTTTAAAAACCGTTCTTTTTTTTTCGGAACGTTTCGTAATCGATTAAAAAGATTTAATCTCGTTAAGAATTTTACATACTTTTATAACTCCTTAAATTAATTTCCAATAAAAGGTCCGTATTTTTAACCAGTTATAATAAATATCGTAGTTATATTAATTAAAATAAGATTAAATCGAATAACGTTTAGCTAAATATTAATAAAGTTATTAATTTTTCCTTTCCATTAATCGTTTAACGCGTTAAAAGCTTTAAATAGCTTTTTCGATAATCCGTCGGCGGCTATATTTTTTTTACCAGAAATATGCTTAATTTTGAAATTAAATATTTTTATTTATACAACTTAATAAGTAAAAAATGCTTTAGGTAAGGAACTTATCAAGTTATTAATATGGGCTATTAATACCTTAACGTCGGTTTTTAATATAAATCGGATTTTATAAATATAATTTTGGAATTTCCTTAAAATCTTAAAAACGGCTTAATATTTTAACTTGCTAACGTCGTAATTTAACTTAACGCCTTTTTAAGTACCATTTTCGAAACGCGCGGAATACTTAATTTTATTAATTATTTATCCGAAAGTACTTTTAAAACCTCGTTTATTTACGTTTATCCTTATAATAATTTTTCCTATTATAAGCTTATAATTTAAAGTAATTAAGGTTAAAGTTATCTTAATTATTTTTTAACGTTTTTTATCGCTTTATCTTAATTAAAACCTTAAACGAAAGGTTAGTTCTTCCGGAACAATTTTATAAAAAGCTTAACTTTTATGGCAAAATACGTAACAAAAATCTGATAATAAATTACAATACCCAAAAAAGTTTTAACCTCCGAAACGTTTTTATAAGGTGAAATTTCCAGGATCTTTTTTATTTTGGTTATATTTAAACGGCAACCATTTATTCCATAAAGAAATCCGATTATAACTATAATCTCCTAATATTATTAAGATTTTTTCATATTAATCGAAATATTAACAAATTTATAAATAAGTAAGGTTTTATTAATAATAATAATATGCTTATAAACAAATCGCCGAATTTCTGGAAAAATCTCTTCGTTATTATATTTTATCTTTAAACCTTTAATTCCAACGTCGTCGATAAATAAGCAAATTATATCAAACATTAAATCGTTTAAAGTCCTTTTAATCATACGACAAAAATAAGCTACAAAATTAATAAACCCTATAGGTATATTAATATACCTAAGCAATCCTAAAAGTATCGCGAAAGTAATCAAATTTTTATTAGCCGGGGTTAATATAACCTAATCGTAACCTAAAAAAAAATCCATTAAAATAATTAAGGAGCATATAACAAAGTCCGCGGAAAATTCGTCGTAATTTTCTGGCATAAAGGCATTTCGCAAGGTAATAACGTTTAGCTTTATCGCCAAATTAATTAATCGCAATTTACCATCCTTTTTTTACATAAAAAACCAAACGTTTTTATACGCGGCATAAAACTATTCGAATATTCTTTTTTGCATTCGTATTCGTAATACCTCGATTAATTTGTTTTTAAGGTTAACCGGCATAATTATGCCCTTAATTTGCCACGCCTTATAAGGGACTATTCAGATCTTATAATTTAATGCGACATTAAATTTTATTTTACCACACTTCTGCTAATTCCAAACTAAGGCAGCCTTTTTACGAAATAACATCTTTTTAAAAAAGGCTTTTTTTATACGAATGAACTTGTTACTTAACTAATTAAAAATAACGTCAGCCCTTTCTTTTATAAGTCGGATCCCTTACGGCATAGTAATAAATCTAAGAAATAAGGCAGCTAACGGAATACCAGGTTCGTCGGGTTTCTTTTCGCTTTAATTAATAATTTACTAAGTTTCTTTAAGTTTTCTGGCCTTTTAATCTAAGTTTTTAAAAGGTATTAATTTATCGGGTGGTACATTATTAATAAGAATTACCTTTTCCCACTTCGGCTTATATATCGTATTAATCTATACGGTACGGTCCTTATTAACTTTTTTTCGCATCTTTTTCCATAAGATTCCGTATAAGGCGTATGCAAGTTCTTTATCGCTAAACTATCTTAGTACCGTATTTCCAAGCTTTAACTTATTTTTTATGGCTTCTTAAATAATTATCGGGTCCTAATTAGCATAAATATTATTAATCGAAAAAATATACGGGCCCATAATATATTTATTTATTTTTTCGTTTATAAACTTGCTTTCGTTAATAAAACGGCTTACAGGTTTACCGCCTTTTTTTTTTCTGGCTTTTCTTTAACGCGGATATTATAAATAACCCTTTTAGCTGGGATTAACGGGATAATAATCTTTATCGGATTAAACTTTAAGGTTTCTTTTATTACTTCCGGGTCCATATTAAGTATTATTTTCGATTTGGCCATAAAGTTAAATCCAAGTATTAACGGTTATGTAACGAAATAATCGTTAATAATAAATATAAGGATAATAATTAATCGGCTAACTAACCAGATAAATATTTCGATAATACCTTCGAATAAAATCCTCTTTTGCAAATTAAAGCCCATAAATAATATTCGTATTTATCGTATTATTAATCCATATCGCTTAACGTAAAAGGCGATAATAACGTTCGATTTGGCTTTTATATCGATAACTTTATTAATTAAATTTTCGCCGCCTTTATAATTTACCTTAATTATAAATTTAAATAACGGGGTAATATATTTAGCCGGATTATATTATTATACCGATAAAACCTTTACCTTTTGCTAAATTTCTAGCTTATACCCGATATTTATAATTAAAATCCTAAGGGTTTTTTTCGTTTCTGGAAATTCGGATTTTCTTATTTCAACCTCGGTTATCTTAATCGTTTCTTTATTTTTGCGATTAAATACTTTTAAAATCTTAATAACCATAAAATTCTTAAAAGCCTTACCGAAATTTAAACAAACCTTTATTAATTCCGACCAGGTAATTTCGAACTTTTTTTGGAATTTTTACGGATTTTCTTTTCCTAAAACTTAATAACATATGCGTTAATTAATCTTCCATAATTAAGAATATTATCGGTTTAAATAATATTATCTGCTTACGTAATAATCGATATTTAAGTTATATTATTCGTTTAAATTACGTTATTTACTTAAACGGTTAGCTCGATATTATAAAATAAAAGTTTATCGTATATTAAATTATTATTATCGGTTTTTTTTTTCGTTCCGTTATTAAATTCCTCTTTTCCTTTCTTAACGCGCTTAACTATTATAACGTTAATAAGTACGGCAGGTTAATCAGAGTCGTCGACCTTTAAGGCACGGATTTCCTTCAAATATCGGGTACCTTTATTTTCGACAAGGTTATTCCATAGCTAATTACGTAAGGGTACCTTTTTATAAAACGGCTTTCCGTTTTTTCCGATAAAATGGATTATATTAATCTTAATTATACGGTTTTAATCAATAGCAAAATTTTATCGGAACGGCTTTAAAATTTATATAAATTTCGGAAAATTAATAAAAGTAATTAAGGTATTATCCGAATCAGTTTTAGGTAACTTCCTGCCTTTATAAATATCGTTTCGCCGATCAAAATATCGTATCTTTTCCTTAAAGCGATTAAAAAAACCCGGTAAATTATAAATCCATTTTAAAAATTTCTTCCAAATCGGAATCTGCTAATCAATAACTTGGCTTTTAAAAACCTGGGGAAACTATATTATACCTAACATAACTCGATCGTTAAGTATTTTTAAGTAAATCGTATATCCGTTATCATTAAGTAAAATCAATTCCGTATTTTCCATATTTCCAAATAAACGGCATTTATTTATATTATATCCAAGTTTTAAATAAAATTAACAAATATCATAATTAAAACCGCCATATCGTTCTCCTCGACTTACGTAACTACCTCGATAACCTTTACGACCTCGGTAACCATTTCGGCTACGGTAAAAGCTTAATTAATTAAAATTATCCAACTAGAAATTTATTATATTAATCGAAGGGTTAATACCATAATTACGAATTTAAGGTACCTTTTATCCTAACGGAACGTAATATTATAAATTTTAAGCAATTTTTCGGTTCCGTATCTTTTTTTTAAAAGCCTTTAAGTTTTAAATTTATCGAATTTAAGTAATTTTTAAATCCTATAATATATTCGTAATTTCAGATACTTAATTAATCTTATTCGTTAATATTTATTGCGATTAAAAGCTTTTTTATTATTACTGCTTAAGTTATTAAATTAAATAAAGCTGGTCGTTATTTTTATAATCGATATCAAAATAAACGTTTCCTTATTATCGGTTACGGCCTTTATGTTTAAATAATTTAATCTTATTAAAAACCTAATCTTTAATTAATATCAACGTATTATCGTAATTTATCGTATATAAATTTTCGAACTTTATAAAAGAATTATTAAAAACTCCTTCGAAATAATCGGCAGATAATTCTTTTAATAAGCTTTCCGTATATTCGTTTTTGCTAACTATTTTTCCTTTTAGCTTAAATTCTTTCAAAATGTTTCTTACCTTAGCAGCATATTTTAAATAATACTTATAAACTTGATTACGTTTATTACGTTAAGCTTGTTTCGTTAAAGTCCTTAATTAATCCTTAATAATTCGGATTTACTTTAAATCCTATAACTTAAAAGTTTTTAAAATAACCTTAATAATATTATCCCATTTAATAAATCCCTTAATAATAACCTTAACTCGGTTCTTTATGATACTACTATCCGTTTAAAAAGGTAACTTAACGATTATTTTATATTTTGTTAACTTATATTTCTTAAATAATTTACTAACCCTTTTAAGCCAGTTAATAACTCCAGTTTTAAAAAAGCGAAAATCCGGAAAGGTAAATAAATCCGGAAAAATTATTAAAAACGAAAGCCGGTTTATAAAGTTTATTAAAAAGCCGTATCCTTATTAATCAGTTTATCCAAAAGGTATAACGTCTGGTATCGGTACCGCAAATCCTATAAATAATTTTAAGGATTCGTAAAATTATATAATCTTTTATTTTCGCAAAGTTTTAATGAAAATTTTAAGAATTATTTAAAAGCTCGAATTTCGTATAGGTTCTAAGGATTTAATCAAACTACTTAAAGGCTCCTTTTTATTAATTTTACTTTCGTAAAGGTTTTTTATTAATCGGTATTAAATAATAATATTTAAAATAAAATTCTGGTTTTTTTTTAAAATAAGAAACTCCGGTACAAATAAAAGGCCTTATTATCGCTTAACTTAAATAATAATCTTAAAAAGCTTTAATAAGTTTTTAACAAATTTACCAAAATTTATCTTAAATTAATTAGATTTATTAATCTTAGGATTATTTAAGTTTTAAGGCGCCGGGTTAACGGAAATATATTTAAACATAAAGTAAATAATTATCCGTAATACCTATTTTAAATATATTTTCTTTTTTTTATAACAAAAAAATAAGTAACTTTTTTCTTTTACTATTTGTCGTAACGGTTTTATTTTAATTAACGTATCGTTTCTGGCCTATATTAAACTGGGCCTTTTTTAACTTACTTATTAATATTTTTATTATTAACTTAAATACTTTAATATTAAAGCTAATTAAAAGCAGCAAATCTTAAATAATACCTCCTAATAATAACTAAATAAGATGTTATCCGATTAACATTAATAAGGTCCAAAATATATTATTTATTATTTCTTTTTTAACTTTCGTATTATATTAAAAGATATTAATTTTTTTTCGTACTTCTTTTTTCGTCCGTAATATTACTAATTTTATAACCTTAATTCTTTTTTTGCCTAAATTTATAACTTATTTTATATCGTTAATTTTGTTATCGGTCCTATTATTTAATCAGTTAAAATCCGAATAATTACGTCGCCAACGACGTAATCATGGCTTTAATAACCTTAATTTAAAATATTTTATAATCTTAATTTTATTACGTTAATACTTACATAACATAATTTGTTTTTTAAATTACGTAATTGGTTTAAAACTTAAATAATTAATCTATATTCCGAAACCGGTTACTTTCCGCGTTTATATTCCTTTATCGTCTTCCGAATAAAGCCGTATTCCAAAATAAGGTATCGTAATCTTAGCTTAGTAACTTTCTTATTAATCGCAAAAAGATTCACGGCGTTATCGTAAAACCTTATTTTTTTTTAGTTATCGAATTCGCGCATTATTATTAAGTTATTATGTTCGTAATCGTAACCGTAATTATAATCGAGGTTACGTTTTAATTAAAATTTTATCCTTTCCGTTTAATAATCGAAAATCGTAAATTGCTTCGGTAACTAACTAAAGCCAGTCTTTTTATATTGGCAGCCAAATGAATTAGGACGGGATGATTTGGTCCTGATTAATGCATAATTTATAGGAGTGTTACGATTAAGCCTGCGGTTCAAAAGATAATAAAGGTAACGCAAACTGTATTATGTGGTGTTAAATCCATATATAAAGCGATAATAAGTGTCTCCTCTTTCTAGGGTTGCGTCCAGCGAAAAATGAACTCCTAGAAATACATGACTGGTGATGACTAATTGATCGGCAAAGCCATGTACCCGGCTCTGCACCCTGCACCATTTCAATATTGCTTATAGGCGTATAATCCATTTTAATTAGGTCCCTTTCTGCTGCTTTTCGTAACCAATGGTTATATATATTTACGTGCCGTAGCTTTGTTTGTAATAAAGCGACGTCGGCGTTAATAAGCCGTATCGTTTGTTATTTTTTGCATTATATATTTAACAGTCTTATATTTAGGCCAACTTTTAATTTTTTAATTAATGGAAAGGTAAATAAGGTTTTTTATATAGCTTACGTAAGGGATAATAATTTCGTTTCGGTTATAAAAGTAATTATTATGTTTTGCTTATTTGCCCGTTATCTTATTACTTTTCCGAACAATTTTATAATATAAGTTTAAAAGCTTTTTCGGTCGATTAAGTTATTCGTAAAAAAGGTATCGTTTTAAGTATTTATTAAATCTTTGCCACCGAATTATAACGTTAACATCTTGGTACCGATTAGGTATAATATAATTTTATTAATACCATTATGATATGCGTTATTAAGGTTCTGGTTAAATCGTACGAATCGGGATATTATAAAGAATATATTAGGTTACGTATTAATCATAATATATAAAATGGAACCGATCTTTTTTGGTATTTATTAATTAAGCCTGGATAGGTTAGATTAGGATTTGGTAATAGTTTAACGTTTATTATTAACGTTTTTAAAAGGTTATTTAGATTTTCTTTAAAGATTAAGTTAATTAATTTATTTATAAAGTCGGATTAAGATAAAGAGATCTTTTTTTAGGTTTGTTTTTAATTACTTCGATTTTAAGGAATTATTATAAGTTTTCGCTATTTATAAAAGTATATCGTTTTTATATTTATTAAATTAATTAATTAATAAAATCTTAATACTTTTTGTTATACATAGCGATTATATCGTTAATGTTAAAAAAACAGAAATATCTTTTAACGAAGGAAATAACATAATTTATAAGGAACGGAACTAAATCCCAAATTTTTAAATATGCTAGTAAAATCCTTCTGTTAAAAAAAAGGCGATTTTTTTAATCCATATAATACTTTCTTAATTAGGAATATCTTGTTACGTTATAAGTATCCTAAAGGTATCTTTATGTATATTTCGTAAGGTAAATTTGCGTTAACGAAGGTATTTATAACGTTATATTATTTAAGCTTTAGGTTAAACCTAGCCGTAATAATGATTAAAGTTTAAAACGATTTTTTAGTTAGCGTAAATACGTATATATTTTTATAAACGTTTTTAAGCTATTAATCGTTTCGTACGATAAAATAAGCCTTATATTTTTAAAGCTAATTATGCTTATCGAATTTGTAAACGTATATTTATATATACTTTAGGACCTGTTTTTTTTTAATTATGGATTAATTAATAACCTTTTAAAACTTTATTTTTTATAACTTTGCAGGTAAGTTAATTCGGCTTTCCGGAACATCTTTCTTAACGGGTATATACTTAGCTTTTTATGGCCTTACGGTGGTGGCGGTAAATTTCGCCTATATACCCGGTTTCGTAACTTAAGTAACGTTTTTTATTTTAATAGATTAAAGTTTTTTCGATTAAGGTAATGAGTATTTCAAGTTTTTATTTTTCCTAAATTTCCGTAATTTACCGGCTGGTTATTATGCGTATTTATAAAGTAAGTTATTTGTTTTGTATTAAATACGGCTTTCCATATTTTATAATTAATTTTGATAATATTTTTATAATACGGAACGTACGGGAAGTTTATATTTATAACCTGTAAAGTACTTTCGTTTTTTACCGTTACTTTAGGTTAAATAACGTAATAAGAACTTAGGGTTACCTTTATTTTTTCCGCCGGCGTAATAATCGTAATAGTTATTAAGGCAAACGTTAGTAACGGTAATGGTTTAAGGAATAGAAATGGTTCGAATATAACGGTCGTATAAGGGTGATTAATCCTTTATAAGTAGGCTTATTTCTTTTTATCCCGTACGTTTTTTTAGACGTTAATATTATTTTAAAGCCAACCTTTTTATCCAACCGGTAATTAAATTATTCCGTTTAGGTTTTTATCTTTTTTTTTTATATGTATAAGGTGGTTATTGGCCTGATTAAGTATGGTAACCTGTCGAAATAGGTTTTGTAATTCGTTTTCGGTAACGTGAAATAAGTTATTTTTAAAATCCTTAATGTTACTGAAGAAGGTAACCTTTTCGTTAAATTAAACGTTTCGAATAACGATAACCTTATTAATTAATAGGTTTTAGATTTTGTAAATATTCGTAAATCGATAACCGATAAGGAAGTTAATTTATGTTTTAAAATTTAACTTTTAAATTTTTTATTCTTTTTTTATGGCGGTAGTCGTTATAAAGTAGGCCATATAGCCATAAGTTCGAAGGTGGGCTTGTTAGGCTTTCGATTAAGTACTGTAATGCCGTTTTTATACGTTAGGTAAGTATAATAAACCTTATATAGGGTTTGTTAAAAAAAGAGCGTATTTTGGGGTACGGTTATATAAATATATAGCTATTTTAAAGATATATACGATTAAGAACGTAGGTAATTTAACGTTATTTCGTATCGTAGTTTTTTTAAATTATACCCCTTAAACGTTTTGCACTTCCGTTTTAAGCCTAAGTATGTAATATTAAAGGTTTAAGTTTAATATTAAAAAAAGGCGATTAAAGCATATTTCGAAGTTGGTAATTTTTTAAGATTTCGTTATCGTATTCGATTACCTGTAGGAAAACTTTGTTTTGGTTTTTTAGGATTCTTAAAAAGTGTTGAAACGTTACAATTAATATATCTTATTTTTGGTTTTTTAGATAGGTATCCCAGATAAAGCCTAAATAGTTATCGGTAGCGAATATAATATATTTATATTTTTGGGGGTTTTTTTAAAGTTAATAAAATCGACGGCGATTCTTTAGCCTAATTAAAATGTTTCTTTTTAAGGTTTGCGACGTATTTATCTTTTTGCCTTAGCTTTATTATATGTTTAATATTCGATTATTATAGGACCCTTTAATCGGATTTCCTTAATATAGGAATATAGCTGGGCGATTATTTTAGGGTTTGGATGGCTTAATTGTAGGTGTTACATAATATCGTTACTTATACGTGGTAATCCTTTCGTCCATAAGTTAATATTTTATTTATAAATAGCCAAAGTTATATAAGGTATTATTGTGTTAATATTTTCGATAACGAATTAATTAAATTTATTTATTAACGTAATAATTACCTGATTATATTTATTTCGAATAAAACTATTATTTTTTTAGTTATTTTATTAATGCCATTTTTTTCGGAATTGCCGGAAAGATATTAGGTTATATGCGAAATCTTTGTAATGGGTTATATCGTATAAACGTAACGCTTTTTAACCCTTAAAACTTTAAAGTAATATATTTACTTTTCCGTAACCTTTAATCGGAACGAAATTATTCCTTACGTACATTCCGTTACCTTAAATCGTTATCTTATAGTTTAGGAATTTATTAATTAAGTTAAAAATATATATCGTAAACCTTAAATTCAAAATAAATATTTTTTTTAAAAAGTAAAATAAAATATTTCTGGCGTTACGTTAATTAACAATTAAAAAATAAGTTAAAATTCGTCTTATTTTTTAAAAAAAAAATTTTTATAATTAATTTCGTTATAATCTTTAATAAATAAACGATTTTTTTCTTTAAAGATTAATTAAAGGTAATCCGATTTTTAATTAATAATATTATTACTTTTATAAACTTAAAATTTATTAAAGCTTTTTTAAAAAATGCGTAATAATATTAAGGTAACCGATATAAAGCATTATAGCATATTTTATAACGGATACCTTAATCGTTTAATTCGTGACGTTTTTGTTTGCTAGCGCTTCGATCCGAATAAGAGCCATTTCGATTACCTTGCTTTAAGCCCCGTCCTAAATCTTTACCTTTCGGCTGACGGTTAGTAAGTTTGGTTTCTTCCTAATTAGGATTATCCGGATTAAATAGTTCCGTAGAAGCCCTATGGAACGTCGAAAACGTTACCTTAACGTTTTTTGATATAATTAGTAGATGAGTTATAACTTAATAATCTAAAAGGTTAGCAGCTACCTTTTAGTAATTAATCGTGCCGTTTTTTATCTCGGCCTTTTTTACCATCTAGAAAATGGTCGTCCAGGTTTCTATAATTGGAGTTATTGCTGTATATAGGTTATTAATTTATACGATCGTCGTTTTCGTTTCCGAAATTCCGTATTGTTACCCTTAAATCATAATTTCCTGCCATTTCCCGATTTATTCGTTTAGCTTTTTTGTTAACTTTAAGGCTTGTTTTAATCGGTTGCGGTATTTTCGTTAAGTATTAATCAAAAGCTTGTTATCGTATACCTTATTAGATTTGGTTAACGTAACGTACTATTTCCGTAAATTCTTTTTTTTTAAAAAAGCTCGTTATTTTAATCGCTAAAAGTATTGATTTTAAGACCTAATTTATAAAGCTGTTTATATTTTTACGAAAAGTATCGTACTTCCTATTTATATAGGTATATTCCGTAAAATCTTAATTATAGGCTTATCTGCTTTTGGTTATTATCTTAAGGGTATTCGTTAGGTAATTTATTTGATCGACCTTTTCGACTTATATGGTTCCTTTAAAGTATAAACTGGCCGTTCGCGTTATTATTTAGCGAAGTCGTTTTTTTGGATAAGTGGTTATCTTAGGTTTTATAGGTTTAACAAGTTATTTAAGTGACTAATTAAGATCGATATAATCCTAGATATTAAAAGCGCGTACTTTAGTTTAGAATTCGCCTTTAAAGCGATCCTAATCCTTAGGTCCCTTATAGATAACGGAGGACATCGACGGTACGGTCGCCATTATTGTTATTAAAGTATATAAATAATTGCTACTAATATATAGCCTATATTATCTTAATAATAACTGATTAATTAATATATATGCGAATTAAGCAAATGAGACTTTTAATTGTCAGATATAGGGGACATTAGTTATGTTGTTATATTAGGTCAGTTGCAGGTGCTGTTGCACTCATACAACTTTAAGTAGCTTAGCTCCGGAACACATATGGGCCGATCAGTAGGTGACCTTTCCGTATATGGGGTGCGCTACGCACCCCCCAGCTAGCTGACAGGTTTTGTTCGTTAAAGAGGTTTAAAGACTTTTCCCTTAATTAGAGAACGGTGCAGTTGCCTCCAGTTGAGAGCTTAGATTGATAGTTAAGGAGCGAACTAAATAGGTGCTATTTATATAGAAAACCGGTTCGTTATATATCCAATTGTTTTTTAATAAGTGTATCGTGGATTTATGTAATTTATATAATCTGGTTCAAATTACTTAGATTACTTAGATTATTTAAAAGGCCGAACTTTTTAATCCGTAGTTTACCCGAGACGGGTTTATACCAGGTTTGATAAGCGGGCTTTTTGAAAATAGGAACCCCCGTTCCTATAACATTATTTCCCCTTTTTAAGGATTTTTGTCCTAAAGATAAGAACCGTAAGTCGCTACTTTATTTTGTTGGAAAATGTTTAAAAACGTCCTAATTAATTTTACCATAATAAACCGAATTCAAAAAAAGAAAAAAAGATTTTGCTTAAATTAACGTAACTTTTGTAACGTTCGAATTAATTCGATTAAAAAGTTTGGTATTAAGGCTTTTCCTTATTTTAATTATATTCGTCTTAATAAAACCGATTATTCTTTCGTTCTTGATATTTCGACCTGCAATTATTGCACCCGTCGCCAGCGTTTGGCTTATAACGTCCTAATCATAAATTCGTTAATAAAGTTAGGCAAAATATATAATCGTTTAAAAAAAGAATAACGAAAGGTCGAAGATATTTTGGTTATATATTAAGAGGTTACCGAAAAAAAGATAAAAAAGTTTGTCGGGCGGATAAAACGTTTGCGTTTTTAATAGGAAATTTTAAAAAAGAAGGTTATAGTTATTTTAAAAAAGGGTTATAAACTGGACCAATTGGAAAAGTAAGAAAATTTGAAAGAAGAACAGCGTCGTATGGAGGTAGAATAAGCGTAGCTTGTTTTTAAGATAAACGCCATAATAACGGCATTGACTTTTTTCGATTGGAACGCCGTAAGGTTGGATTTAAGCGGGGGACTTTTATCGCCTACGACCTTAGCCGCGTTAAAGACGGTCGGTTAGGATTCCGTCGGTAAAACGTTTTAACCAGGTTTATCGTATTCGTTAGGTAATTAAATAATTCCTAAATGTTTTTTTCATATAAGTATCTTTTTTATTTAATTAGCTACTAGATCTTATTTTTAATTATTCTGGAGTTTAGTATTCTTTCGACCTTATATTTATTATCGTTTTTTTCGATCTTTAAGCTTACTTTTAAAGGGGCGTTTTTAAGTGCTCATTTAAGCAAGGAAATGTGGAAAATAAGGTATATCTTTATTATCTTAAATACCAACAATCGGTAATTAATTTTGGAAATAATTTTATTAATTTTAAACGGATTAAGCTTTTTAAAATTAAGTTTGTTATTAAGCTTTTTGGTTTTAATTTGTAAGATGTTCGACGTTACGTTTTATTTTTAAGCGTAATAAATAAACCTTATTTTCTTTTGTTAAAATTAATCGTTTAATTTTTTTTATTATAATACTGAGCCGTTTTCTGCCGGAGAAAACGTAATTTAGTTTATAAGCGGGATTATATCGTCTTAATTTTAGTTACTATTATTTCTATTCGAGGAGTTATGGTGGTGATTGCGGGAGTTTTATATATTAATTACTTTAATCGTTAGGTTACTGCCTTATGTCCGTATATAACTATATGGGGAAATATGTCTATATTTTTGTTAG
Organism: Monosporascus ibericus; assembly: GCA_004154915.1. Lineage (NCBI taxonomy): Eukaryota > Fungi > Ascomycota > Sordariomycetes > Xylariales > Monosporascus > Monosporascus ibericus. The sequence continues at coordinate 19,260 of QJNU01000846.1, forward strand.
TAAACGTATTATAAGTTATTTATGCTAATGATAATAACTTTACCTAATTATTTTATTGGTAATTAATATAGCTTCGAAGGTATTATTCCAGGGTCTAGTTTAGTCGTTCCGTTTAATTATCCGTCTGTAAGTGATAAGTTATAAAGAACTTAAGTTTAGTATTTATTTATTTAAAAAAGCTGGTATTAAATTTGGATATAAAAAGCTTATTTCAGTTAAAAATGATTTTTTTTAATATTCTATATTTGTCGAGATAATGTCGGATAAATGCATAAGCTAATTATTCTATCGTCGCGATTCCTTTAAAAGGTAGGAAGTATTTATATTTAGTAAGTTTGTTAACGATCACCCAAATTCCGTCGTATTCGACTTTAGTAATTAGGTCTTTAAATGGAAAAAAGCTGGTGATAAAATCCCAAGCTATGGTATTTTATGCCTTGTTAGGAATATTAGTGGGTTGTAATAGTTTATAAAGTTTATGGCGTACTACCTTAGCCTTATTATAGATGTTATAATTTTTAACAACTTTTTTAACTATTCGACACAATTTTGGGAAGGCGTATTTTTCCTGTAATCGTTAGATAGTTTTGAAGATTCCTTAATATCCATGTAGTAAGTTTTCGTAAAATTCTTTTACAAATTGTTCCTGTTAATCCTTAGGTATATAGATCTTGCTATAATATAATAGCTGGTTCCTTGGTTATCCCTTTAGCTGTTAAACCTCTTTTTTTGAGTTTATATCGTAAGAACTTCGAAACCTTATTAAAAGTTCGAAGGTTGGTTTTTTTAAAATCTTGCATAATTATATAATACTATCCTTATTATATTATAATATCTGCATGCTTCGTTTAGGAACTTTAGGATCATAATCGCCTTTACGATTAAAAATATCCGCCTGGATATTTTCCTTTCTTTTAATATAATATATCTTGAAGTTAAATTTTGATAAAAAAATTATCCAAGTCTTATGTCGTTTATTTAGTTTTTATGCTTTTATAAATCGGGTAAGGTTTTTGTAATTAAAGTAAAGGTTAAAAGGTTTTTTAATTCCGTTAAAACAAGCTCCCATTTTTTAAAAACGTTAATAATTACTAGTAATTCTTTATTATAAATCGGATATTTAAGTTTTGCATCTTGGAATACCTTCGAATAATAAATTATTAGGTACCATTTACTATTATCCTTTAGTTGTTTTAGGACGGCACTTAATGCATAATTTAAGGCGTCCATCTTTAGGCGCTTTTTTTTATCTGCGTTAGATAATCTTATTATGGGTTTACTAATAATTATATTTTTCAAAATCTGGAATACCTCTTTTGCATCCTTTAGAAGCTTAAATTCCTTACTAACGTACTTTTTGGTAGTAAATTTCGTTAATAATTTAACTATATTTCCGTATCCCTTAATTAGGCCTCGTACGTAACCCGTAAATCCTAAGATTTATCGGATGTCGGTAACGGTCGTTTTAAATACCGTTTTCCATTTTTTTCCTTAAGCTATTTTAATACGGTAATAACCGTTTTATAAGTTAAATATAATAAATTATTTAGCTTTATTAACGTTTTTTAAGCTATTTATAAGGGTTAAAAAGTATCCATTCTTAATTATGATATTTTTAGTTATTTATAATCGATAATCTTTTAAAAAATTAGGTTTCCGTTTATATCGATCTTTTACTTTTTATCCTTAATTTTTGGTATCATAAAAACGGGGTATCCAGCAGGAGAATTAAAAGGTTAAATATATCCTTTTTTCAAATCGAATTAAATAATTTTCCATAAAGCTTTTAACTTTTTAAGATTTATGTGGTAAATCTTATAAAATTTAGGATAATATCCTTCCTTAATAGGTATTCGGTAATCTTATTAATTATATAGTGGTAATTCGTAATCTTTTTTGTCCTTAAATAATTTTTTAAATTTTCGATATTTAGGTGGTACTATTCCGGCTTGATCTGGCACTTATATTTCTTTAATAACATAATAAATTTCCTACTTATCCTCCTTAAATGGTTTTTTATTACTTTTTTAAAAGAATGTTTAGTATTTCCAGTTGATATATAGATTGTTAATCCTGAATTACGGCATTTCCAAGATAATGTTATGTCCAAAGATGTCGGCAATGTCCAACGAAATTCGTTTTTGGTATCCTTAAATCCAAACGGAAAGTTTTTCCGTTTTTTATAAGATTCGTCCGTTTTTATACTTAAATAGGTTTCCGTTTATTATGTGTAATTTATAAAACTTTAGCTTATATTTTTAAGGAACTTAATATTTTTTTACTGTTACAAAAAAAATAAAGTTACTTTCGGTTTTTATATTAATTATGGCTTTGATTATATTGTTTTTATATTACGTGGAATTTTAATCTGGCTGCGTGGTTCTTTTATTACCTTATATAAGGTTTTATAAGTTAGGGTTTTTCGATACCTTATTTTCGAAGGCTTTTAGCGTTTTTTAACTTATAATAATATCCAGTTTAAAAAGGTTTTCATTTATACGCCTTTAGAATAACGTACTTAATGTATTAATCGTTTTTACATTTAAATTATGTTTTTTTGCCATATTTATATTTGGAGGTAATTATTTTCCTTAGGTTCGATTTTTAATTCTATATCTTTCGAATTATATGGTTAAAAGTGTAAATTTCTGAAAAAGGTATTTTTATATTTAGAAATTCGTATTAAATGCAAAATATCTAGGAATAACATAAATATTCTTACGATATGGCTTTCTGGCTTTGTTTTAATTTGGGATATAAGTAATAAAACTTAGGGTATTTTAGTTATCGAGAAGTTTTTGTACATTTATATTCGTTATCTGGTTCGGTAAATATCTTTTCGTTCCTTTTAGGCCAAAAATCGTTATTTTTTTTAGCTTTCAAATAAATAAGACAATCGTCGATGTAACAAACGGTAAAATGCAATAATTTATGCTGGTTTTCTTTGGATTTGGTATATACCGTATATTCGGGAAGTTCGTAAAATTCCGGGGATAATTATCCGTAATTATTAACATCGGGTCGGAATTAACCATTTTTGTTATGCATCTTATACTAAAATATATCAAGATGGCAAAAGTATCCTAGTTTTATGGTTATCCTGGAAGCTATTTATCCAGGGTAATATTTGTAGGCTTCGGCTTTAAAGTCCTGGCAAATGGGGTAATTTTCGTACTTTAGGATATCGTTTTGGATTTGAATGGTAGTGGCAATAGTGAATTCTGGCTGGAAGGAAGTCGAACTAACTTTTTTTTTTCTTTTTTTTCTTACTGTCGGTTTTTTGTTTAACCGTTTTGGCCTTTTTTTAAATTTGAGGAATTCTTTTCTTTTTAGAGTTCTTTTTAGCGGGGAAACGATATTCGCTTTTGAAATATCCTTTTTTGTTATGGTTAAAATATTTTATATTAGATTTGTTTTTTTAGGGCTTTTTCGAAACGGTATTTGCTTTTTTTTAAGGTTTGCCCTTATTTTTTTTAATTCGGCTGTTACAGTTTTTATTATTATTTCGTTTATTAATTTCTTTTTTTTTCGAGATATTAATTAAAGATACGTTAATTAGCGATAATTACTTTGTCGGTATATTTTTTAAAGGATTTTATTTTAAGTAACGTATAACACAAGCGAGCTGCGCGCACAAGCGAGCTACGCGTTTTTTCTAACTTTCTTATAATTCAACTTTAAGTATTTATTTTTTAACATTATTATTATAAAACGGCTTACAAAAGAAGCTAAAATAAACTTAACCATTTAGGCTAAAAAGAATAACCCCAAACTTTCTTATACCAAACTTGGTTCTATATATACGGTTCCAGCTTTTACTTTAAGAACCCGAATTAACGGTAAACCTACGCGATATAATACCGTTCCCAATTCGCGAAAACTAACGCCGACCGAAAAGAAATCGATTGTCGAAAAAATCCTTAACTTAAATGCGCAAGCGTTTCTTATCCGGCTTTAATACGTTAAAAATATGGCGAATTTACTGCTAACCCAACGCGTTACGTTACGCGTCGGGATTAACTAAGCGTCAAACTTTGTTAAACGGCAAAAAAAACTTAAAACGCGTTTAAATCGGAAAATCGATTATTAAAGGGTATTATGCGAAAATTTAAAGGTATTTCGTAAATAGTTTAAGCTTATTCGGATTACAATCGCAAAATACGGTATCGCAAAAGAAAATATTTACAACTTCGACGAAACGGGCTTCTTAATAGGGCTTCTTATAATATCGGGCATGGTAGTTACAAATACTGAAAAACGTGGAAAACCTAAACAGGCCTAACAAAATAATCGGGAATGGGTAATAATTATATAAGCTGTTAATTCGTAAGGTTAAGCTTTACCGCCATTTATTATCATAGTAGAAAAAAACCACCTTAGTTCCTGGTATCGAAAACACCCATTACCACCCGATTAAAAGCTCGGTATAAACCATAATAACTAAATAACAAACGAATTAAGTCTAAAATGGATTTAATATTTCGACAAACATACCCGAACGCGTACGAAAAAATCAAAACGTTTCCTTATCCTTAACGGCCACGAAAACCACCATTTAATAAAATTCGAAAAATATTATGCGAATAACGGCATTATTATTTTTTGCATACCTACATATTCCTTTTATCGGTTTTAACCTTTTGACGTATCTTACTTTTTTATTTTAAAACGCGCTTATTCGTTATATATCGAAAATTTGATACGACGTTACCATACCCATATCGCGAAAAAAAATTTCCTTCTCGGTTTCTACGACGCGTTTAAAGCTGCCATAACGTCCGATAACATCAAATCCGGATTTGCAAAAGCCGGACTTGTTTTATTCGATCTTAATAACGTCCTATCTAACTTAAAAATTCCTCCAGTTGTACTTATATTAACCATCTCGCCGCTTACCTCCGCCGGTTCTAATCTTTCGCTTTTTGCGAAAACCCTTATAAATATCCGTAAAGTAACAAAATAAGGACGTTATTTGCAAAGAAAGATTAAAAATTATCAGGGTAGCTCGCCGACAAGAATCGTTAAATCGGTTAATCTGTTAACTAAAAGTCACCTGGTACTTTAGCATAAAGTTATTCTCCTGAAACAAAAAGCTACCTAATTATACGAAACCAACCACACCCTTAGCAAACGCCGCAGGACTAAAAATAAACGTCTTTAGGAAGGAGGAACACTTACTATACAAAAAGGACAAACTCTTCTGGCCGAAAAGAAAAAAGGTGGTAAAAAAATGTAGCTAATAACGGCTGAAGGTAATCGTCGTAAAAGGGTTAAGACGAAAGAACGGAAGTATGGCGTCTACGGCAAGCCCGGACATAATACGCGTACTTGTAAAAAAGTTATAAATACGACTAACGAAAAAAAATCCGATTAATTTAAACTAATTAAATATGTTATAATTAAGTTATTTGGATTAATTATTGCGAAATGCAAAAATCCGCGCAGCTTGCTTGTACGCGTAGCTCGCTTATGTCATACGTTATTATATATATTTTATCCTTAACTTAAAGTTTTAAGCCGTCGTAAAAAAAAAAAAAAATGCGTTTTTAAGTAAATTAGAAATTACGGTTAAGCAGTTAAATTTTGTCGTATATTTTGCAGTTAACTTAATTTGTTAAAAAAGTTATATTTATTTTATTACGTATTATTTTTTGTTTAGGTTTTTAAATATTATTCGTATTCGATCCTTAAAGTATTAGTAATCGCTAAAGATATAATTAATAATATTTAAAAAAAATTAAAGTAATTCTTTAAGTAATTTTTTATAATAGGTTCGAATTATAAAAGAACTTATTTAGCAAGTAATTAAAAAATAGTTATTATTTTTTAATAATTTTCCGTTAAAAAGTTTTAGTAAAACTTAAAGTAAGTTTTAATTTAAACGAAAAGTTCTTTTATATTTATAGTTTTATTATAAAGTTTTAGGGTAATTAGTTTATAGCCTTTAATTTCCGGCATTCCGTGGTAACTAAGGGGTGGGATAGTGGCTTCGCGGTATCGATTGGGGCCGAATAATGGGGGTGCTGGGGTTTTTTCCTCCATTTTTCGGGTAGATTAAGCTATTCTTTTTTGGGGGGGTTGGGGTTTTTCTTTTTTATCTTTTTCCAGGGCTTGGATTTTGCGTAACAGGATCTTTATTTTTTCTTTAAGGGAAAACTTTCTTTCTTTTCCTTTTGGGCCTTAAGGTTCCTGGACTACTGGCTTTTCTTCCTTTTCCGAATCTCCCTGGACCTTAATAATGTCCTTTGGAGCCGGGGTTGAATGCTGGGTTTAAAAGGAAAAAGGGTTTCCCTTACCTCGAGTTGTAAGAGGCATGATGTTATTTATTAGTTGAAAAACTTTTTCGATAAGAGGTAGATTATCTAATCTGGTTATTGATCCCTTACTGGCTTGTGACGGGGATCGGTTGTACTGTCTGTCTTCTGAACGTCGTTCTATGATATCGTCTTCACTGAGTTCAGGAAAGCTCATGCCCAACTGGGCTTGGAACCGTCCGTCGGCTATTGATCAAGGAGCTATCAAAATGTAACGAACAAGACCCTTAGTGAATCATCCCTCGCCCTATTGTTACCTGCAAATCAAGACCCCATTTCGGATACTGCTCATACTTCCAGGTGGATGTATAACAGGTTCGTTACAGCTAACTTCCATTATTTTAACGAGATATATATAATATACGAAAAAGCTAGGATTAAGTTTTAATATTTTCCTTTATATTTACCTGATTTTAACCTTATTAAAACTTTCTTCGGTAACCTTAAAGCGTATATCCATTATTACGTTAGATATACGTTTAACGACTTTTTTGATAACGAATAATTCGGGTTATTCCTTACGGAATATTACGAATAAATTAAGTAACGAACGGAGGAAATTATGAGCTACTTTAAAACCGCACGCGCAGGATACGATTTAATTAATTAATATATATATTGAATTGGGACGGGGTGATTTGGTCCTGATCAGTGCATATTTGATGAGAGTGTCACGATTGAGCCCGCGGTTCAAGAGATAATGAAGGCAACGCAAACTGTATTATGTGGTGTTGAATCCATGTGTGTGAAAACGATGATGAGTGTCTGGTCTCTGTGGGGTTGCGCCCAGCGAAAAATGAGCTCCTAAAAATTGTCATGGCGCCAGCTAGGCTAGTCATCCTAACTGTATATATAGCGCTCCAGGGCCTAAAGGGCTCTCTCTCTTCTCTTTTATTCCCTAGATGTCAGTCCTTGTTTAGCTTTTCTGTCCTGAATATAGCCAACCTAACCTCTGTTAAGAGCCCGCATGTGATAATTCTGACATCTCTGTTACAATTACCTGGGCTAAAGTGTTATTATTTTTAACGTTTTCAAAATGTCGCGCCTTATAACCCGAAGTTATAGTACCATTGTCGCAAAAGCGACGCCGCTATTGCATTGCTAGCAATAGCGTTATATATGTCAATTCTTTTACTGTGACACAGCCCCCAGATATTGGCCGGCAGGGTAATATATGAGTATAGATACCCACAACGTCCAAGGTTTTTGTCGCCCGCACTATGGCGTTTTATCCATATCGGAC
>QJNU01000847.1:0-26735 GCA_004154915.1 Monosporascus ibericus
CCCCCCCCCCCCCCCCCCCCCCCCCCCCCCCCCCCCCCCCCCCCCCCCCCCCCCCCCCCCCCCCCCCCCCCCCCCCCCCCCCCCCCCCGCGGGAATCGACGTTTAGTCAGACCTCCCTGTCGACTAAGTCTGACAATCTCTAGCCAGAGGCAGAGAGCAACGGCGTTAAGTGTGGTCTTTGCAAGCCACTCCGGTTATTTCCGAGGCGGTTCATAAACCGGAAGGAAAGCGCTATTGTGCTAATGGTGACATAAACTTCTCCGTGCCGTAGTAATTACGGTAGGAAGCTCGCCGGGAGATCGACCGGAAATACGCAACATCCATATATATAAGTGGCAATGCAACGCAAGACTACCGCTCAGACGCAAGTCATAGACGACCTCTTCCAGTTTCGGCTGATGGCTCGTCCAGATCTCCTGGCCAGGGACGCCATCGGTGTAAGCACAGAAGGAGCTGGCAAACAGCTGGAGAATCGTCGCAACCAGTAGTAGCCCGAACATGCCAATAGGCCTTATCTGGCTTTCTGGACGAATCAAGATACCGATGCCGAAGACTGTCGGCACTAGGAGATCCAGCCGTGCGACTTTACCACTCTGAAGCAGCTCGTCGAATCTGTTATCACAAGCCAGGGGGGCTCCATGGGGCTCCAAGGATGGCAGGACCCACTATTATTGTCCCGGCTGCGGACAGAAGAGATAAGGATGAGATCTGTGAATGGATGTTACTTTTTCACTGGTATAGGTCCTAGGTGCATGAAGAGTTGACGTACTTGAGGAAGCAGCTATTTCGAGCAAAGAAGCTGTCGATTGCCGGCCATAGTGACATCCCCAGCTTATGTGCGTATATTGATGCTTAATTGAGTAACCCCACGGGATTTCAAGAACTGTTCCGCGGTATCCCATCTCCGGAGGAAGCCGTGACGGGCTACCAGACCGTTAAATGCGCCCTCGTTAGGACTCTTATCAAATTGACATTGGTTGAGCATCTCCAGCCGCATACAGCTGTACGTATCGCTGTGGACTGGGCACACATCATAGCTCCACAGTTGACTCGTGATAATTTGTCAATTAGATAACAGAGATAGATGAGCGATAAGCCTCATCGACTATGCAGTTCTCTGGTGGACACTTACCAGATTCGTGTTAGTGAGAAATTCAAAGAATCTAATGCGTCGACAGAATATCAGGCACCCCCCACGCAATGATACGGGAAAAATGGAATAAAGTTCGACGATACGTTTCATGCGTCAACCGGATTGTCTCGGGAGCGTACATATTTATTCCTGTTTCAAGTCACCGGCAATGTGTCCATTCTCCTCGATCCAATTCACTTCATTCAGATCAACATGCTGTCAACCGTGGACCTCAGCAATACCTCGTTTTACATACGTTCACTTGGGGTTGTATCCCGCCAAGCATCGGAGACCAGAATACCACTTCATGTGTAAAGGTCAACAACACTTAGTACCTCGTTGGGGATATCCTCATCCAGACGCATGTTACTGCGAACATTCTTTCATTCTTTCTTGTCTCCCCGTGCGTTAGGACCAGGTACCGCCATAGGGTGAGTAGATATTCTACGGAGCCTGATAATATACCATCGTATCATGTGCGTGGGCTCCTGAGGGATCAGCTCCCGGTAAGTGATAGTCCTAATCCACCCAATGAAAAGCAAGACGCAAATTGCCTATCATCCGTGTAATCACGGCATTAGCCCGGGAGTCCGCCTAAAAGCGCCTACTCAAAAGATTATGTACATCCTCGCGACAGATTATGATGGCGGTCACCACAGAACGATGAACGGAGCAGCACTTTCGTCCCAGCCCTTTTTTATTTTATATTTTTATATTTTTATTTTGTGAGAGTGGGTGAGGCGTCCGGGTCTGGCCCAATGTACCGGAGTAGGGCAAAGCCAGTATGATCCCTCCGTTTGGACGAGTTGTTCTGAAGACTCGGTCGGCCGAAGCGGACGAAGCGGCCGTGTCGTATGCATGCATGTGCACAGCCGGATTCATTATGAGAACCGACCCGAAACCGAAGAGTCGCTCGCATATGTAGTAGGTATGTTCGTCACCAATTGAATTGCTCCCGTTGATGCATGTGCGAAACTTCCAATGGATGAGCATCTAGGTCGACCTGATGTGGCTTGTTACTTGAGCCACACGTTGGTGAATCAACCTAGCCCACCTCATGATTGTCTCGGGGTGCCAACGTTCTGGAATCCATTGTCAACGGGAATCCTTGCAAAACTACCAGGTGGCCTACCTACTTACATAATTATTCACACATTTACCTACATAACTACGAGCAGACGAGTATCACACCGCCTACGTATGTGCATACAAGAACTAGCTCTAGAAGCCCTACCCGACTGTACGTAGCTGGGCGGAAACCCCGCCGCCCGTTGGTATCATCCGAAAGCTAAGAGTGTAAACTTTTGGTCTCTCGACGATGATGATATTGGAACTGTCCCATAACCCCATACAAGCAACTTCGGCACGCGGCCCACCAGAGACCTCAGTAAATAGGGTTAGGTATCTTGAATAATACCGTATGCCTGCACGTTGCCCCTCCTTTACCCCTCCTAATGCCATCCATTCATCACTGTATCGCTAGCCGACTGTTGTACACTACCTATCCGGAAGATTTATTCCATAGACCCTTCCGATAGAGTAATAATGTCTAGGCGGACTTTTTCTGTTACACCTCATTTGACGCCTTCCTCCCTTGGCCGCTTGGATTCGGTCCTTCAACCTTCGACATTGTCACGCTCTCGAGTTTATCGCAGCGCATACAATACTCTCCCAAGACGATACCACTTTTCAAGTCTAGTACGCCACAAGTCGAGGACTCTATGCAGGTATCCAATAGTCCCTCCATACATGCCTAATCAGATCTAGCCTAGCTGACCCAAAGTCCAGCTATACTCCTCGACGATCTGAACCTACTCTCGTTTCTGCCCTACAGCCATCCCACATAAACCTTACCCGAAATAACTCTCTTTCAACATCGTTCATTAGACAGTGTTCTTACCGGGGGCAAAATATGTGCAGGCTTGCTGGCGACATCGAGCATACCGGTGGTGCCGCCCCGGATGCAACCAAGGGCCGCGAACTCTTGCCTACCAATGTCATTCCAACCCATTACGATGTGACTCTCGAGCCGGACTTCGACAAGTTCACTTTCCAGGGGAAGGTGCTGATCGACTTCGATGTACAAGAGGACTCCAACTCAATCTCCCTTCATACCCACGAGATTGAGATTCAGAGTGCTAGCATCAAATCCGGAGATGAAATCGCCGTCACGTCCTCGGCAATCACCTACGATGAGTCTAAACAGATCACCAAGATTGAGCTGCAAAGTTCTGTTCCAAAGGGCAAGACGCAACTGGAGATCAGATTTACCGGTCAGTTAAACGACCAAATGGCCGGCTTCTACCGCTCTACATACAAGAAGCCCGATGGCTCAGAAGGTGTCTTGGCAACAACTCAGATGGAAGCGAATGACTGTCGAAGGGCTTTCCCATGTTTTGATGAGCCTATGCACAAAGCAAAGTTCACCGTCACCCTCATTGCTGACAAGCATCTGACATGTCTGAGCAATATGGACGTTGCCTCCGAAGCTGAAGTCCAGTCAGAGATCAGTGGAACCACCAAGAAAGCAGTCAAGTTCAACCCGACGCCGCTGATGTCTACCTACCTTGTGGCATTCATCATTGGCGAGCTCAACTATATCGAAACCACCAACTTCCGCGTACCAGTTCGAGTGTATGCACCTGCTAGTTCTGATATCGAACACGGCCGTTTCTCTTTGGAACTCGCAGCGCGGACCTTGGCATATTACGAAAAGATCTTCGGTGCTGAGTTTCCGCTGCCCAAGATGGACATGGTAGCTATCCCCGATTTCGCTGCAGGAGCGATGGAGAACTGGGGTCTCATCACCTACCGTGTGGTCGACTTAATGTTCGACGAGAAGACCAGCGGTGCAGCTATGAAAGAGCGAGTTGCCGAGGTTGTCCAGCACGAACTGGCTCATCAATGGTTCGGTAACCTAGTCACCATGGACTGGTGGGAGGGGCTATGGCTAAACGAAGGTTTCGCGACCCTCATGAGCTGGTTAAGCTGCGATCATTTCTACCCTGAATGGCATGTGTGGGAAAACTACGTCACGGACAATCTCCAAAGCGCACTCGGTTTGGATTCCTTGAGGAGCAGCCATCCAATCGAGGTTCCCGTCAAGCGTGCCAGTGAAGTGGATCAAATTTTCGACGCAATTTCCTACTCGAAGGGGTCCTGCGTTCTCCGCATGATATCCACATATCTTGGCAAGGAAACCTTCCTGGAAGGGGTACGAAGATACATCAAGAAGCATGCATACGGCAACACACAGACGGAGGATCTATGGGCTGCTCTGGAAGACGCTAGCGGCAAGCCTGTGAAGGAAATCATGTCTATATGGACGAAGAACGTTGGTTACCCTGTCGTTCAGGTTACCGAGAACAAGAACGAAAGCTCCATCCATGTCAAGCAAAATCGGTTCCTCAGGACTGGCGATGCTAAGCCCGAAGAAGACCAAGTCCTATATCCGGTCTTCCTCGGCCTTCGAACTAAAGGTGGCGTAGATGAATCGCTCACCTTGTCGGCGAGGGAGGATAATTTCAAGTTGAAGGACCTGGACTTCTTCAAGCTGAACGCAAACCACACAAGCATTTACAGAACTTCATACACCGCCGAACGCTTGGAAAAACTCGGCCAGGCAGCTAAGCAGGGATTGCTCACAGTGGAGGATCGGGCAGGCATGATCGCCGACGCGGGCGCTCTTGCCACCTCTGGGTACCAGAAGACCTCAGGCGTTCTCAACCTGCTGAAGGGCTTTGATACCGAGGAGTCGTTTGTTGTATGGAGTGAAATCATCGCTCGAGTTGCAACCGTCCAGACGGCGTGGGTGTTCGAGGACAAATCTGTCAGGGACGGCTTAGAGGCGTTCGTGAGGGATCTTCTGAGCGAGAGGGCTCACAAGCTAGGGTGGGAGTTCTCCGACAAGGATGGCCATATTGAGCAACAATTCAAGGCCATGCTCTTTGGCGCCGCTGGTATGGCTGGCGACGAGAAGATAGTCGCAGCAGCCAAGGACATGTTCAACAGGTACATGGGCGGTGATAAGTCGGCTGTCCACCCAAATATTCGGGGTAGCGTCTTCGGCATGGCCCTGAAGTACGGTGGAAGCGAAGAGTATGACAAGGTCCTCAACTTCTTCCGCACCTCTACCAACAGCGACGAGCGCAACACTGCTCTGCGTTCCCTGGGACGGGCCAAGGATCCGACGCTTATCCAGCGAACTCTAGACTTCACTCTTAGCGGCGAGGTCAAGAGTCAGGATCTGTACCTCCCCACTAGTGGGCTAAGAAACCACGCTGAGGGTATCGAGGCTCTGTTCTCTTGGCTGACAGAGAAGTGGCCCGAGATCACCAAGCGGCTCAGTGGCAACCCGCCCATCCTGAGCTCGATGGTGAATATATGCACGGGCGGCTTCGCCAAGCCTGAGCAGTTGGAAAAGATTGAAGATTTCTTCAAGGACATCGATACAAAGAACTTCGACCAATCTCTTGCCCAATGCAAAGATTCGATCCGCAGCAAGATTGCATGGCTCCAGCGCGACAGGGAGGACGTCGCGTCGTGGGTCAAGGAGAACGGCTACTAGGCCGATCTGTATGTCTTAACAACATAGTTCACTGCGTAGGCGGCCATCACGGGTATGATATATCGGCTCAGGAAAAGGTTATCTCCTTTTAGAACAGACGTCAACCCATTAGAAGATCGGCGGGGGAGTTGTTATATAAAGATGAGTTATGATAGATCTCGATCTGAAATAAAAGGGCCCCTGCTCAGAACGTGGTTAGGGGTTGGTGAACCTGTACCAAGCGCTTTGTTGCAGCGGGTAGGATATCATGGGGCGACGCTTGCTTGATATCCCTTTTGCTCTTACCTAATAGTCGATAATTTGGGAGAGTTTCTTCTGCTCAGCCGGTTGGGGGCGTTATAGCTTCTGCGAGATCCTATCCTAGTCGTATTGGACGCGTGATTTGGCCTTCGAGGTGGTAACCCTTACGAGTCTCGGACAATATTTCAGAAAGCTCAGTAGCCCGTCCACAAAGTACGTAGATCCTCGACGCTGCAGCCAAGGAAGCCGAGGACAGGAGTCGTCGAGTCGATTGGTGGCGCCAAGCAAGCCGTAAACGTAGAACGGCAACAATCTCAGGAGGAAAGTTAACAACCTCGCGGGGATATAATGAAGCGGCATCGACGCAATCACCCTTCAGATCTTCGGGTGGTTCGATGCATGCCTTGCGAAGACCTTAAGATCCCTATGAGTTTTAAGTCCAATACACTTCTTTGTCTAGGATCATAGACGAAGTTTCTCCCTAACCACGTTAAGGCGCCGGTTGTATTTTGCGGGTATAGGCGAAGGCCATATTTAATGGCCCCATAGACTGCCTATATTGTAGGAGCAGCGTCGGGTTGACGTTGTCGGAAACAAGCTGTTTGGGAAAGCTATGTTACGGATCAAGATAGGGATGTCCTAGACAAGATGGTGTTGCTCGAAAAGTACGATGGCTCCCATGAAAATTACCGAACAGCTCTTGATATTTCGTAGCACTTAAGAAGAGAACTGCGCATCAGACATGATAAGGTATAAAACATCATGTTTATAAAGGGATCCAGGTGACCTCCACACCCCTGAAGCACCATTAAACTCTATCTATTTAAGCCAACTCTCTATAATACATTCAACGTGTCTCTACTACCTACCTAGCTTCACTGCCTTGCCAACCTGTTAGGCGAGTTTTGCATGACGCCAAGGTTGCATTACACCACCGGCCCCCTATCGTGACGTCGACATATACTTGGTTTCTCAGTCCACCGCCTCCAACGATGCCTTCATCACAAACCAGATTAAGTACCCTTTAAGAATCTCGATTCACCTGACACAGACGGGAACCACTACGAACACTTTCTGCGAGGCTCGGATTGTATGAGCCGACAAGCAATGTGAGCAGGAGGAAAAGAAAAGCCGAAGGCTCCCCAGACGCGTCCCACGAACACGAAGGGGAGAAGGAGGTCGTAGAGCACCAGGAGACCAAGGCGTCCGCCGCAAGATGACGCATAAAAGCTCGAGGAGGACGAGAGGCTCGAAGGGGGGAACTAGGTCGATCGTTCAACTTCACAAGGGGCGGATAGTCCCCTGATCGAGCTCGGCAATGCGGTCGAGAACCTGGGCCGAACATGAGAACCCAAGACCCGGGCGGGAACATGCGGTGGGTGGTCTGGACTCCGGTGGGGACAATCAGATACCTGGAAGGACGTCTTTGCGTCTCGGATAATCACCTGCGGGAGATTGGCGTGGACTTTGGGTCTGCTTCTGGAGGAAGAGGGAAACTGTATGACTTCGTACGTTAAGGATAGCATCTCACTCACACCTTCGGTTCGCTTCCGACCTTGGGAGTCGTTGAATTGTTCCCTTTACTGATTGCCAAATGGAGCCGTGAAAGCGTCCGGACTTTCATCACGTCTCACTCTGCGTTTCCTGCTCTACATTCCACGGCAGTTTCCAATCTGCTGGGCACTACGACATAGCCCACCAGCGTAGAAGGGAGACGTGATCTTTACTGTTACCTGGCAGACCGCGGTATGCAGAGACCTCTTTCAGTAACCTATAACGTCCGATTCGTAGTGTTATAAGACCTAATTTCTAACGTAACTACCCGCGATTATCTAAACCCCGAATCAGTACCGATGCGTATCCGGAAGCCTGTTGCAATACCACCGGATGAGCTCTTGGTGGAATTATCTTCAACTGGTTGACAAGGCCGGTTCATGAGAGTAGTGATGGCCAACAGGATCCGCGTGACCAACTGGGGTGTTCGGCTTAACTCTGAGTCTTAACCGCGATAACATCCTGTGCCTCCTGAGTCGCATTTGCAGGAACTACGGACGTCATCCCATTACGAGTCCGAGTGACCATTGAAGGTTTTGATGGACGGACCAAAGTAGTCACTGACTACAGGCCTAGGGAGCAACGGTGACCGAGGTGAACGCCGTAGTGCGGTAAACCGGAGACGGATAGGAATTTTTTTCTTCCTTTCCCGAGGGCCCGTTGACAAAGGCTCGGGGAGGGGGGACAGAGCCTTACTCGCAGTTGTAGGCACCCTGATTGTTCGAATTATCGCTGAGGCTAGGCCCATCTCAGAATTCCCAGCTCAGGACGAACAGTCAACAAGACCCCATTCTGCCCCGGACACTTATGAAGAGCACTGAATAGCGAGAAGGTACGAGGACCAGGGCAAGCCACCACCATGATTAAGGGAAAAATGCAACATAAGCTGAAATTGGTGAAGGGAGTGCAGTACGGAAAGTGTTAGCTGCGCTGCTTGGGGGCGACACGGTCTGTCGGTCATACGGCATGCCAATCCGGAGAGCTCATCCTACTCAGCGGCGAGATTGCCAACAAACAAATTCGTATGCTGAAAAGCAAAGTCTTTTCACATGGGATGCTCATGGCCTCTTGTCCGAGAGTGTAACGCCTGTATATTACTTCTAGCTATACGATTGCCGGCTCGCATGCGGCCATGTTGCATATGCTACCTACCGCATAGGCTCGAGATAGGGGTTTGTTCCTTTGACACCGTTTCTGATATATCGTTGGTAGAGCTCTCTTTTGACGGCTTGTAATCACTGCTCGCTGATATGAATGAGTATAGCGAACTTAGAGCTCCCTTCCATGACTACGGTTTGGGACAAAGTCCAGCTGCTACGACATTCTCCGTCATTTTTCGCCCCCGAGAACCCGAAGTCGCCCTGACCGCCCTGCCCTGCTTTCGCTGGCGGACGCAGCGCTGTGCTTTGCCTACCTGTCTTCTCTACCTTCTCTATGAGGTCGGTTGCTTTTTTCTTCTTCGTCCTGGTGCAATATGGGGAACGGATAAGTGGAGAGCTGCCCCGAGCCGCCTGGAAGGATCAATAATATTCCCGCTCGTCTATCATAGGCCCGGCCAGACCGCCGAGGAAGCTACAAGCAATCACTTTTGTGGACCGAATTTCTATCCTGTCTTTTTTCTAAATTCTCAACAAGCTGGCGTGGTCTAACGGTTATGATTTCTCGTTAACATTCTAAGTGTTAACTGCTCCGAGAAGGTTCCGCGTTCGATTCGCGGCGCTAGTATGTTTCAATTTTTTTTCGATCCCAATGGTTCGTTCCTTCGGTGATCTTCGAGTCGGCAGGCTTCGTCAATTCTTTTCGTTTCTTTTCTTCTCTCCCCTTTTATTTCCCCTCAGCCTTTTCTCTTCCCTCGATTCTTTCCTCCTTAAGACCATATGAGAATGCGTAAGGTATAATAATATATCTATCTGTCTGTTTACCCGTGGCTTTACAGGGAGAAAATGAACGCGAAAGCTAGTCGGATGACTTGCATGGGCAATTGTAGAGCCGTTCGTAGCAACCCCCTGGAATCTCTCGGGTGCGCCGAGGTAGCGGAAGAAACATGAAAATGCGTGCGCATTGGGTGCAGGTGGAGAAACATGTTCTCAGTTGTGCCGTCGAGGCGGTTACAGAGACTTCTACATCCCAAAGTGCTTCTCTGCATGATATTGGGAGGCGAAGGTTAACATGCCTTTGTCTCTGATCCTGGCAGTAGGGAGTTTTGCTAGCAATGATACCAATTGGGCACGTCGTGGTCGAAAGACCGCTAATTACGTACGTCGAACGAAACTACCTGGACTGGGATTCCAAAGCAACTTGCTCGCTTGCATCTTTTTCTTCACTTCCTGGTCTTTCGGGCGTGCTTCACGAGGTTTTCTATCACGCCTTCGAATGCTTCTTTGTCGCCGATTTTCGCGTCCGTCCGTTTCTTCCAGAATTCGAGCACCTCCTTCGCTAGGTCTTCTAGCTCTTCTAGTTTCCTTACGTGATCCTTCAACTCCGCGACCGTCATGCCGCCCAGTGCCTCTTCTGTAGTCGTACATAGTTGTCTGGCCGACACCAGATCCAGCTCCGGTGCCTCCGGCTCGCCTCTCTTCCTCCTGGAGGCCGAACCCGGCTTTTCCTTGCCTTGTGAGTCCACGGATACGGACGAATCATTGCCGTCGGTTTTCCTTAATCGCGAGATAGACCGAGACTCGCTTGATGTGCGGAGGGAGCCATTCGAGCTGACTCGATGCAACGACGGAAGAACCAGTTTCTTCTGCTTTGAAGCAGGTAATATTTCATCCAGGTCAACTGGAACTCCGAGCGAAACGAGAAACAGCCGCCGTATCGGCGACCGGATCCAGTCCGGGGGTTGAAGTGGCGGCGGGGCCGCTAGTTGTGACCAGAGTGACGCGCTTCGAGGGTTGAAAAATATGGGATTATCCTTGGGGGGGGGGGGGCGGGCGGGGAGGTCCAGGATGTCGGGAGAATACAATGCATTTAAGTATGGTTCCGTGGCTGCTACTATGTCTTCGGAATCAAGGCCATCAAGGTCTAATATCGGCTGCAAGGAAGTACAGTCAGTGTTGATGTAGTAGCGTCTACCTAAGGAGAGATCTAAACGTACAAATGAAGGTACGGAAACTTGAGGTTGCGTGACAGGTACAGGGCCAGGTGCGTCTGCCTCAGCCTGTTGAAAGCCATCGTCAAAGTCGCCAAAATCATCATCTTCTTTACCACCCTCTTCAAAATCGTCAAAGTCGTCACCAAAGTCGTCGTCATCAGCACCATCATCATCATCATCATCATTGTTGTTGTTGTCTTCAGCATCGGGTCCAGCTTGGCCAGTTTCATACGATGGATCCGCTGTGGATGAGTTCCGCCGCTGGTGCTGCGCCGGAGTCTCCAATGCTGGGGTCTCAGGAACGTCTCCTACGAGGGCACAGAGTCAATCGCAAATGGACAAGACGGCTTAGGAGGATTTGGCTGCCGTACCGCTTCCTTCTTTATCGGTCCCTAGTGAAGAGGGGACAGGGTTCACCTCTCCGGTGCCGTCCGGTTTATGAACCAGGTCCGGAGTGGCGTCTGCTCGGTGCAGCTGCTCATGGAAGTGGTGTGTCTTGGAACCAGGGACATCCTCTGTCTCATCGACTACGGTCTTCGGAATTGGTCTACCACCAGACGATGCGACTCGCTCCGCGGAGTCGGATTCGGTGCCTGGGTTAGGGACAATAGCTATCTCGTCTGGGGTGGCATCCTGCGTCCGTTTGTTGTAGGCTTCGGTTCCTGGCACTTCACCATGCGCGGGCGCATCATCCACTCTTTCGACTCTCGTCTTGGGAATGGGCGAAGTAGCGCCAGGCGAGCGACCTTGAGCGGATTGAGCATCAGAGAAATGCTCGTCGGAATCAGACTCTATTGAGAGCAGAGTTAGAGGCGCTTAGACAACGAGTCCTTGTGACGGATCGTAGCTTACCCAGTTCATGCGCACCCGGATCCTCAATGCCCTTTCGTGCTGGGAGGTCTAGGCTCGCCCTTCGTTGACCGGACATGGTTGGCGGAATAAGGCGGTTTAGAATCAAATTGGTGGTTACAATACTCCCAAGTCCTAAATAAGCAAGGACTACCAGGTACTCTCTTGCTTTAGTAATGGGCGGAGAGGGGCGCCGTTAATACGGGTGGTAGCACGAAGTTAGGAAAGCCGATAAGGCGGCTAGTCCGGGGCGAGGTGCTTGTTGGAGGACGGGATTCTGGCCGTAGGTGTAGTGATGAAAGTTGCAGGACCCCTGAAGTAGGCGGCGGGTGATCGACACCTCTTTCTGTCCCAACATAAACCGCTTACGATACCAGCAGCGCTCGGGTTAGGCGGATATCGAGACTCAGAGTTCTCAGCTCGAAATGATTGGGGAGGCCGATGCCACTGCTTCGTACCACAGTCAGGAAAAAGCCTGGTCTAGATTCATTCCAAGTCGGCACTTGAACGGTGGCCAGACACACACCAACCAGACACCCATATAAATAGGGCTGTGCACGAACCCAGCCACAAAGGGCAGCCTTGTTAATCCTCTCGGGCCCCGACAGCCGATCTGGGACCCGGTGTGGCTTGACTCTACCAGCCCGTCCTGGGCCTGGAGTTGGCACGGGCAGTTGTGTTATTTAGTTCCGGGTAAGTACCCATGTACCCTACACTTGACGGCGCGTTTGACCTCCCAGCTCCGTCTCGTTGCGCGCCCCCAGAAAAAAAGCAAGCAGCCTGGGAGACCTGGCAATACCTTATTAGTCTAGTACTTCGATAGCTCTCTGCTCCAGAAAAAGCGATATACGTCTTTTCAACCCAGCACCTTAGATCTCAATTGTTTAATTCACGAGAGATTACTTACGTGGACACAGAACAAGTTCTTACTGTAGCTTGCTGGCTTGAGCATCTGAGGATGATTGGACGATCCTAAGGCGCCACCCTCCAATTATCTGGATCATCGCATTCCATAGACGCAAACACACCACACGTACGCCAATCCCCCCGACAAACAGAAGCAATCATGTCTTTTAGTTTCGGCGCGAGCACCTCGGGGCAGTCCAACAATGCTACCACAAGCAGCGCCCCTTCCTCTGCCGGCATGTTTGGCACATCGACCTCTGGTACATCTTCACCGGGCCTTTTTGGCGGACAATCCACCACCCCAGCCATTACCGGATTCTCCTTCGGGAGCACGAATAATACCAACAACAACAACAACAGCAACAATCAAACCTCTGCAGCATCTAGTACTGGCGGGAATTTGTTTGGAAACACCGCCAACAAGACGACCGAACAAAAGCCATCGCTATTCGGATCGTCCACTACCACACCCACTGGAGGAGCCGGAGGACCTTTTGGTGGTGCTTCCCAGACAGCGACGTCGAGCTCCAACATATTCGGTGGTGGTGGCAAACCCGCTTCCTCTGGAGGATTATTTGGAAGCTCCACTACGACTCCCACGAGCACTGCGAATACTTCATCGTCGGCTACGGACGCGCTTTCGTCTGGTGGATTGTTTGGTCAGAAAGATAACAAAGCTTCCACACCGACTGCTACCGGGACACCGAGTTCGCAGTCCGGCGCATTATTCGGTAATGCTACCAGTGCGGCGACTCCGGCGAAACCCCTGTTCAATTTAGGCGGATCAACAACTCCGGCGGGTGCTCCTCCTACCGCGGCCTCTAAATCTGCTTCTGGTGGTCTCTTCGGCGGCGCTCCTGCTCAAAGGTCATCTGCTCCTGTCTTTGGCTCTGGTCAGCAGGGAGGGGACAAGAAGGAGAGCAAGCCTAGTTTATTCTCGAATCCCGGTGGTCCCTCGCAAACGAGCATGGCCACGACTCAGTCCTCCGCTTCGGCGTCTACCCCTGCCACAACGTCGCTATTTGCTGGCAACAACCAAGCTTCGAAGTCCTCCACAGGCCTGTTTGGAAAGCCAGCTGATAGCTCCTCCACGCCGGGAAGTTTGTTTGGGGCGAAGTCTACGAGCGCTCCGGGCACCAGCGCAGCTCCTGCTAGCACTAGTACCTCTCTCTTTGGACAACCTGCGAAGCCCACGGACACATCGGCGGCGAAACCTCCGGGATCCCTCTTTGGGGCAGCGAACGCAGCGGCCACGGCGTCTACTGACAAGAAGAATTCCTCTGATGCTCCGGCCGGCACCTCGGCCGCAACAACCTCGACTTCGGCCCCGTCTAATTCGCCCTTCGCGAATCTTAACAAGCCGGCCGATACTTCATCCACCGGCACTGCAACCACAACCTCGTCGTCGGCTAATTCCCTTTTTGCTGGCACTAACAAGCCAGCTGGCAATACTCCCACGTCCGAGCCAGCTAAACCAGCATCGAGTCTCTTCGCCCCGAAGACTAGTGCCGCACAAAATACTGGAGCACAGACTACGGCTGCGGCGCCGACTTCCACTACTACTACAACCGCAGCCCCAGCAAGCGGTTCTCTCTTCGGCGGAGCATCCAAGCCACCTGCCCCGACAGGCGCAACTGGCGCGACACAAAATGGCGCAGGCGCGACTACAAATCTCGGTGCCTCAACCACCGGTCCGAGCTCTTCCCTGGCGCGTCTGAAGAACAAGACGATGGATGAGATCATCACCCGCTGGGCCACGGACTTGTCCAAATACCAGAAGGAATTCAAAAACCAGGCAGACCAAGTCGCTGCATGGGACCGTCTCCTTGTTGAGAACGGCGAGAAGATTCAGAAGCTCTATCTGGACACTTTCGAGGCCGAGAAGGCTAGCCGTGAAGTGGAACGCCATCTCGTCACTGTAGAGAGCCAACAGGACGAGCTCGAAGCTTGGCTGGATAAGTACGAGGGCGAGGTTGATCAGCTTTTCGCGAAGGACATCGGACACAGCGAGCAGCTGGCGGGCCCTGATCAGGAACGTGAGAAGACGTACAAGACAGCGGAGAAGGTTACTGAGCGGCTGGATGAGATGGGTCGAGACTTGACTAAGATGATCAAGGAGATTAACGACATCTCCGGCACTTTGAGCAAAGGCAACAAGCCAGATGATCCGGTATGTTTCAGTCCTTCCTTTTTGACGTTTATACGATGGGTACGTTTGCTAATGACTCTCGAAGCTGAGTCAAATTGTTCGCGTTCTAAACGGGCACCTCTCCCAACTCCAGTGGATTGACACAAACGCTGCAGCTTTGCAGGCCAAGATCATGGCCGCTCAAAAGGCAAGCAGCACGGTGGGCAACCAATACGGTGGTCCAGAACACGACGCGGCGGAGAGCTTCTACCGGTCCTACATGAGCCGGAGATAATGTGCAGTTTGTTAGTGGAGTACATGGGGCCACATCCTTTCGGTGTAACTTGGATGTAATAACTCGCAACTGTTGAGAGATCATAGAGACCCGTACGCTTTTGAACAAGGCCTGAGGATAGAAGAAGCAACACCTCGTTAGAGACGAGGTTTATTCTTTCGTGTCAGACGAAGTACACTGCGCACCGGTGCAATGCGCCACATGCATGTATGTACATAAAGACGAAGGAATGGCATAGATGGCGGACACCTTCTTGAATGCTATCAATGCCATGTACTGCGAAAGCCTTTTCTCGATAGGTTAAGCTGATGTTTTCGGAACCGTTGTCAGTCCTTCAGCAATCTATCTATCCACCCGCCCTGAATTTCCATCTTAGTTGTGCTCGCCCCCTTGCTCCTTTGTCAACTCATCACTGTACGGCGAAATCGGGTCAGCCGTGAATGTTCACTTCTTAGATATTTTGATATATATATATAACGAGGCGAAAAGAGGGGCCTGAAAAAAGGTCTACTCACATGTGGTCGGACAGCTTCTGGAGGTGGCCCTGCTGCTCGGCGAGCTTCTTCTTGAGCTCCAGAAGCTTCTCCCGCTCGCGCTGGCGGATGGCATAGTCCTCGCTGGCCCTCTCGCGCTTCTGGAACGCGTCACTGCACGGCATCACCGATGCCCCCACGTTAGCATTCTGGTTTTTCCTGTTTGTTTTATCGGCCCCGTTTTGCTTCTTCTTTTTCTCTTTCCATGCTTTGCCAGGTCCGGGCTTGGAGAAGGAGTTGAACGGCTAGCGCACCCAGTAGGTACCGGCTGGTACCCCCGCGGGGGGGGGGGCTATCTGGAGAAGAGATGGGAAGAGGCAGGAGGCAGGGAGGTAGGGTTTCTTTTGCACCTACCCTTGGCCGCCCGTCTTGGGCGGGGCGCCGGTGTCGCCGGCCGCCATCACGCGCACAGTCGTAGTGAAGGCGCGGCGCGAGGGGGAGCCTGCGATGCCACGGAGGGAGGTGGTCTTGGTGAGGGTCTGGCGGAACATTGTGTCTACGTTCTGCAGCTGGATATTGGAATTGAGCGTTAGTTCAGCACTTCAGACTTCGCTTGCTATGATGTAGACCGGCAAATTTGGGCGGTAGGATGCATTATATTGATACCTCGAATATGGTCGTGAGATCCGGTAGGCAAAGCTTGGTTTACTTACCTCGGTTGGATGATGATGGTGGTTCGATTGGGAATGCAAACCAAGTGCGTGATCGTTTGAGGTCGATGCTGCACAGTGGAGCTACCTGGAGCGTTCCTCGAATGACGGGGTTGAGCGGCCTGGAGGCTCGGTGGAGGGGACGGAGCGGAATCCACCATGCTTCCGTGCCAACTCTCACACACTATTTCCATCCCGCCGGCCGCCGCCGCTCCATAACAACTGGCAACCACCTGCAGATGATGACTCCTCATGTCCCACCTTTACCTGGCTTCATGGTGCCCGCCCCCTCCTTGATGCTCATCTTTTGCGATAGGCAAACATGTCGCGATTCAGTGGGAACTAGCGAATACATGCGTCGTGAGATACTAACGGGTGGCAGCGGTCGCGTGATGAAGTAGCCAGGACACTCGGGGCAAGAGTGCCTGTTATCTTCCCCCTTGGTATTCTGCTCTAAAGGAGTCACTGGACGCCCTTTATCAACATTCGATGTGGCCGAGTATTTTCACGTGGGCACATCTCAACATGATGAGGGAGGGGCCGTTGAGGCTGACTCTAAGAAGCTACTAGCGCATCAAAGTGGTTGCCATGTACGCAGATGCACCCAATTTCACAAAGGTCCTTCCGTCTTATCATGTTGGGTCAGACGATGACTATTACAGACGCCAACTGAAGAACCAGTCGAGGGGCAGATGAGGGCGAATAAAAGAGCCGCGACTGGGCTGGCAACTGCCACGAGGACGGGAGGGATGTCTTACAGCCCCCCTAGTGGGAGTGCGGTTGTATTCGTAGGGCCTGGGCAACAAGCATTGTTCATGAGAAAGAACTTGCAGGCGTTGACGTAGTTTGTACCGAGTTTGCATCCTAGTCGTGCTGTCGCGCCCCTATTATTGGCCGCTTCTGTAGACGCTGGACGAGATAGCGGCTCGTGCCTAATGTAGCTCTGAATGACGCCGTGGCGCCCTGATTGGTTACGTGGCTCATATCTGCCCCGAACGCTTTATTTCCCGCGTCGTTAATGCCCGAGACAGGCATTGGGGAAGATGCGAGTACCTAATGAAGATCACCTATGCTATGATAGGGCGATGACATCAAGGAGCCCGAAATGTTGGCAAGCAGCCAGGTTGGTCGATGGCTATGTACCTACAGAGTGACCTCCCGTTCTGTGGCAGCTACAACAGCACGTATTATTGCTACTGTCGTAGTGAGAAACGTTCTTGATAGGGACCTCTTGATAGGGACCCTGTTGAAATTGCGTCTTTCTTTCGAAGCGAAAAAGAAAGATATAAGTCCTCACAAGAAGACCGCAAACAAATTCATATGGCCTTATAAGATGAATACGTAGGTGGACATGAGTCTACGCGTTTTGATGAGGTGCAATCCCCGTTCTGGAGAATCCTCTAGGCTCGTGCCTTTTAATTAGGTGCCGAATGTAATTTAAGAGAGGCGGCTTTTCCTCCTAGGCATACGTACCTACCAAGATACGTCTATTCACCTTGGTAGGAATGCTGAAGGTGACGATACCATGGAATGGTTAGGTTAATGGTTATAGGATGGAGTTGGTACTGGTATTTCAAGTTATGTCCACAACAAACTCAAAAGGAGTGGTCAACGACGGACAAGATGACCCAAGATACCGTTGGAGACTCCTGAAACCTACATAGGTAACTCAGTAGATACCAAGCGACTTCAAATCTTTTATATAGGCGGTGTACTTGGATAGTCCTTGAAGTAACCGATCTCGAAGCTCTTCGGGTCGTGGATAGACACTGCTCTTTGATCAAGCTTCATGAAATTACCGGCTGCGTCTTGGACAGCGCTTTTGAAGCTGATTTGTTGTTTGATTACATATAGGTACATCTCACGTTGGAATTGGGTAATTCTTGTTGTAATGTACATTCGAGTACTTCTCAAGGTCGGAAAGTGACAGAGGGCTTCTATGCCCAGCCGTAACGTCTGCTGCCAGTTGTGAAATATAACCCCGCTCAAATTCCCCCCTCCCCTTCTCCTGAAGTTGAAATCCCATACAGTTGGTTGCCGGACCCGGGGGCGCTATTTGCACTGCTGCCAACCTTTCACACCTCCCTCCTGCCAACAAAACCGAACCTTGTCCTGCACCCTCTGCATTGTAATTCACTGCATTGCACCTTTTCCAAAGGAAGACAAAAAATTTCCTCCCAGAATACCTCCAACCGTTGTTGCATCTGTGAACCACCAAATCGACAACTTCCCTTCTTTCTCATTTGTGTTTCGTCGACTTTTGATTCCTGTCCATCTCTTGCACGGGTCGTTCCTTTGCATCCGTACTTCTACCCAAGTAAACATCAACAAAGGTAAGTTGACCGACAATACAATACCACCCCTCCCGCTTATCGCCTCATTCCTCTCTACCTACCTACCTACCTACGTATCTGCCTGGCTGGTGTCTAGTGTCTACCTTGCACTGCAGCAACTGCGTCCATCTGCATTGTGACCATTTCCCCGTGTATTGTCCCTTTCCGCTTCCTTGGCCTGAGGCTCCAAATAAAAAGGGACACAACCCTGAGTACCGCCTCGCAATCTCTCTTTCGTCATCGCAAAACCCCATTACGACTACCTCATCTCTCGACACGACAACGGCAGGGTTCATCCAAAAAGGTCGCAACAATCCGTCCTTGGCCAGTCATTAATTGCGACGAATTCAACGCCTGAATCACCTCTCAGAAATTCCCCGTTTCCCCGTCGATACTGGTAGGCGCAAAACCCCACCGACTCACCGCGTGTTTTGTGTGTCTGCGTCTGCGTGCCTGTGCCCGCGTCTGCGCGGGGTCCTATCTATCGTCTTTCCACCAGCCGCTCTCCGTTGTTGTCACGCAGCCGCGCATTCACCTGCCTCAGACCAAGGGATATTTGGCACTCACATGCTTCTTTGACCCTAGCCTCGGAATAATCTCAACCCTCAGCCTCATTTTTGCTTTCACATCTCATCTTCCCTCACCACATCCCGCCCAAGCCGCAGTCCCGCAATCCACTTCTTCAACCATCAGCGCCACTTGAAAACATACTGCTGCGCAATCAACACAATTCTCACTCGTTCCGCACTCGATAACTGGAATCATGGCTGACACAACTACTCCGACTTCTAGTCCTCCCAGATCCCTCTATCCTGTTGCCAAAATGGCCCACGAAGATAATGTCTACCTTGCCAAGCTCGCCGAGCAGGCTGAGCGCTACGAGGGTATGTGACATCGAAACGTCCTTGACGCGAAGGAATGACGCGCTAATTTGCCGCCTTGTCAGAGATGGTTGAGAACATGAAGAATGTGGCTTCCGAGGATCGCGATCTCACCGTTGAGGAGCGCAACCTTCTGTCAGTCGCCTACAAGAACGTCATCGGTGCCCGCCGCGCCTCGTGGAGAATCGTAACGTCGATCGAGCAGAAGGAGGAGTCCAAGGGCAACTCTTCTCAGGTCGGCCTTATCAAGGAGTATCGTCAGAAGATCGAGGCCGAGCTCGCCAAGATCTGCGATGACATTCTTGATGTTCTGGACAAGCACCTCATCCCGTCTGCCAAGTCCGGCGAGTCCAAGGTGTTCTACCACAAGATGTACGTAATGTTCCTTCCTTCAACACGACGCGTTTAGCTGACGCCCCACTAGGAAGGGTGACTACCACCGATACCTCGCCGAGTTCGCCGTCGGCGACCGACGTAAGGAGTCTGCCGACAAGTCGCTCGAGGCGTACAAGGCCGCCACCGAAGTTGCGCAGACTGAGCTGCCTCCCACGCACCCCATCCGCTTGGGTCTTGCCCTCAACTTCTCGGTCTTCTACTACGAGATCTTGAACGCCCCTGACCAGGCTTGCCACCTCGCCAAGCAAGCTTTCGATGATGCGATTGCTGGTACGTGACATGAGATGGAATCAGTTGGCAGGATATCTAAGCTGACTTGCGGCGCAGAACTCGATACCCTGAGCGAGGAGAGCTACAAGGACTCCACCCTCATCATGCAGCTGCTGCGGGACAACCTGGTATGCTTCGCTCCATCCTCCCTTTCATCTAGTCTTGCGCTAACCTCAGTACAGACGCTCTGGACCTCTTCCGAGGCCGAGGCCCCCGCCGCCGAGTCTGGTGCTGCGGCCGCCCCCGAGGCCGAGAAGGCTCCCGATGCACCTGCAGAGGAGCCCAAGGCTGCCGAGTAAATTCTGTCAAGCTTATAACTTTGAGATATCTAAGCAGGCAGTCGTGGAGCTGAGGACTATCTGGTGTCTATGGGGTGTTTGCTTGAGAAACCTCTGTTTTGAGATATGCATGTTTTCCTCGCTAGCAAATACACATAAAGACTTTGGAGGGTCGTTTCTTACGGGCGAAAGTCCGATGAAGAGCTGTTCGTGGTTTCGCAGAATGCTTGCCTTTTAGACTCTAATGCAAATCCATCTGGACAAATAAACCCCTATTCCTGCAATGGAGCCTGTTGTCTACATGGCCGCTCAGATGGGTTTCCAGTGATGGTTATTTAATTAATAGAGGGAACCTCGTCACATCCAGTCAGGGGGCCCCATTGATCTACTTCCTACCACCCATACGACACCCCATTGGGAATAATTGACAATATCAAGTTTCCTCCTCGTCTCCGATATTGAATTTTCGTCTGTGTCAAGTCACGTCCGGCACCTATTCGTGCAAAATCCTGCCCATGACTCTATTCGCAAGGAGCAGGTGCAGGGTGAGATCATGGGCACTGCAAGACTATGTACATGTACGTATGAGATATCGACGTGCGAGGGGCCGCGCGTGGCGCGGGCTACTGACATTGTGTTCTTCCGTTCCGTCCCTTGTGACCACCGAAGGCCCAACGTGACCGATGATGCCGTCGGAGGGACTCGCTCCAATGAGGACGGGTAGGTGGGGGGATCCTAGGAGGTCCGGTCCTCCATTTTCGCGCTGACGCCCATAGGGGTCAGTTAGCCGGCCTATACATCTACCATCGCTGCAACTCGGCACGGGCGCGGATTGACTGATAAGTGGGTGTGTTCCAGGAGCTGTCTGTCGGTTGCCCTGCGTGATCGGCGCGAGTTTAGCAAGGTGCCCAGGCTACATAGGTAGCGTAAGGGTATGTACCTATCTATTTTAGTCTCGCGGAGACGGATGATCAGGGATGGGGTGGCCACCCCCTATGGATGCCGGCCGCCGTTCCCGGGGATTGAGGCGAGACCTCCTACGCTGGCTGGTGGACCGGGTGAATGATCGGCTGGCCGACTCACTACATAGCTTCGGAGCGGCCCGCGGACGCACCGACCGAGACGCCTAAGCTGAAGCTCCAGTTGAACTTCCAGCCCTTTCCGCCGCCGCCGCCGCCGGTAACCTCCCGGTTCTGCTGCTGCTTTGCCACTGCTTCTCCCTCCCGCTTGCCCCCATCACCATTTTCCTCGTCCCCGTCCCCGTCGCAGGCGGGCGCGAACAGCACGCGCAGCCAGAGGCTGCAGTCGAGGCACTCGACCATGAGGACGCCGTCGTCCTCGAAGGCCTCGAGGTCCGCGTCGGCGAACCGATACCCGCGGGGGTTGCCGCACCGGCATGCCCGGTAGTAGATCCCCCCGCCGCGCTCGTCGAAGCCCAGGTCGTCGAGGTCGACCGTCTCGACGCCCGTGCGGAAGGACGCCGTGGTCGATGCGGACTTCCCCGCTTGGCCCCCGCCCGAGGCGGTGCGGGAGGTGGATGGTGACGGCGGGGAGGAGGATCGGAGGAGCAGGGACCGGTCGTACTCCGCGCGCCGCCGGCCGTCGGAGAGCACCGCGTACGCCTCCTGGATCTGGTCCACGGTGAACATCGCCGCCGTAGACGAGGACGACGAGGGGTGCGGTTTTACGACGGGTGGGGACTTGGCGCCGGAGTTTTTGTTGTTGTTGTTGTTGTTGTTGTTGTTGTTGTTGTTGTTGTTGTTGTTGTTGTTGTTGTTGTTGTTGCTCGCACCACCACCGCCGGCCTTGTCCGGGTGGTGGCGCAGCAACGCGCGGTGGTACGCCTTCTTCACCGCCTTGGCCTGCGCCGACGCCGGCTGGCCCTCCAGATGTTTCGGCGCGATGGCGAGGACCTTGTAGAGCGTCGGCCCGCCGCCCTGGGACCACCACGTGTTCGGCTGCGCCATGCCTTTTTACCTTTTTGGGGGAGTTCTGTGTAAATGGTGAGGCGCGCCGGTTTCAAAGTTCTGGGCTTTTTAACCTCGTCGTCGTGTAAATGTAGGTGGCGGTCCCGCCAGTTATATGTACCTACCGCAAGGAAGACTCACATAAAAAACCGGTTTTCCTAGATTGATGCAGGAGGGCGGAGTCACGTGACGGTGCCTGACAAGTGGTGAGGACGTATATTGCGCTTACTCCCGTCCTGCAAATGTAAATCGGGACAGAAAAAGGATCAAGTAGCCGGCTTTCGGAGTTCAGCGGAAGCTTGACTTACATACAGCTCGTGATATCTGCTCTTTTAAGGCGCAACTGTGATAGTTTCGAGGGGCGGATAGTGTGAAAGTTGACCAAGACTACACGGAAGTCGACATAACGCTTGTGAAACTTTTTTGATTTGAATCGTAGGCATATGGCTCATTACTTTGAATGCAGAGAAGTACATGTAATTTATACAGTCGTTTCGGCTGTCGCCTAGGCACCAACCCACGGCGAGGAGACAGCTCATCGTGGGTATTTCGTCCACTTGCTCTTCCCCGTCTGTAACGTTGTCAGTATGCGAATCTCTAGTAGTCGAGTTCTCGGTGCGCTTACCTTCCGCCACTCCCTGACCAATCTCGGCATCCCAAGCATAGCCGTTCTCCTCTTCTCCATCCTGTTCCAAGAGTCAGCGTCTTGATCTCCCCCTTACGTAGCGGCGACCAGACCACCATCATCACCATTATCACGTACTTGGCAGCCAACATCCTCTCGTGTAGGTGTCCCTTGACCCTCTGTCCGACGCCCGTGCCGCGGACCCGGAGGCCGAGTTCGACGCGCTTCCGTATGCGCTCCTCGGTGCCCTTGGAGGTGAAGGGCAGCAGCTCCTCGACGCCCTGCTCGCGGGCCAGCTTCACGAGCTCGGCCTGCCGCCGCAGCGAGTAGACGGGGTCGTGCCACTTGCCCGTGACGGGGTGCTTGTGCGGCAGGAAGGGGTTCGGCGTCGCGCCGTTCTCGACCGTGTTCGTCCGCGTCGACGATGGCAGGATCTGCGACGGCGGGTACTTGGCTAGAAACCGCTGCAGCCGCGGGTGCAGCTGCTTCGCCAGCTCGATGTAGCGCTGCGCCGTCGGCGTTGCCATTATGTTTGTATTTTGCCGTGATCCGCCGAAGACTACTCTCTCCGGTCTCTTCTTCTCTCTTCGTTCGAAAGTATCTATATTAGGTACCGTTTAGGACGGCATGTGGGGTGCGTTGCGCTGAGTTACCAAGATACAAGTAGGCTGAGGGATTCACACCCACAGACAGTCGACCAACCCAGAGCACCACCAGCTTCTGAAATTTTGGCGTCTTTTGCCCGCTGCCAGGCCCCTCCAGTCATCTTGCATTTACTTCTTACAGGGGACTAGTTAGCGCCCGTCGCTAAATTCTCCGGTTGGTTGCATCCCGCCTTTCGAGCTCCATTAGTGCAGCCTGTGGGGGGTTGCTGCTACGTACTGACACGGCTATCTGTTTATCGTTTATCTACATATCGGTAGGTGCCTATTTGCCTTTTCCATGGAAGCTTTCAGCCTTCTTTTCTTCTGTCGCAACATCCTTTACTCAAGTAAGCAACTTTTTCGGACTCGCCACCAGTTAATAGTATCGTCGTTAGACAACCCCTTGTCCCTTATTATTCGGCCTCAAGTGCCTGGGAGAATCAGTTTCTGTCGATGCTTGAGTTTGAGTTCCCAATTTGAGCGTGCGAATATCCCAGTGACTCGCGACGCGATCGATAGTACGAACCGCACCGACAATGCCGATCCCGGCCAACGCTTCCGCACCCTCAGCAGCCATGCAAAAGCGCAAACAGCCCTTAGATCTCGAGGAGATCCTTCGCAAGAAAAAAGCCGAAGCCGAAGCTGCTGCGAAGCCTCGTTTCATACCCAAGGCCGAAAGAGAGCGACTCGCGGCGGAAAAGAAGAGGAAGGAAGAAGAAGAGAAGGTGCGAAAAGTTGCGGACACGAGGCCTGCGAATAACAAGTGGCAGGCAGCAGATGGTAATAGGAGCAGGCCGGCTGTTCCGACCGGCCCCAAGGCCATGCGCCAGACTAACACATACGAAAATGGCGACTACGACTCTCGAAACGGCAGAAATGACAGGAACGACAGGAACGACAGAAGCGACCGCGGTAAGGGCGGCAAGGGGAAGACAGGCGAAAAGCGTCCAGCAGCAGAAGACGCAGAAGCAGCCCTCATCCGGGCCAGGTATATGGGACCTGAGATGAACCAGTCGACATTCTCGGCTAAAAAGAAGCGCCAGAGAACGACAGAGAAGAAATTCAATTTTGAATGGGATCCCGAAGAGGATACCAGCCAAGCTTTCGAGGCCATATATGGCAACAGGGCAGAACCTACATTCTTTGGAAGGGGAACTCTTGCCGGCTTCGACGACAGCATGAGAGAAGAGAATCTGCGCAAATATGCCCAGTCCCTACGCGAACGAGACCCTGAGCATGGAGAGGAAAGAGCGCGGCAGCTTTTAGAAATGGCGCAACGGGCAAAGGAACGGGCAAACCGGAACGGGTTAGGCTATCACTGGTCGGAAAAGAAGCTCGAGGAGATGCGCGAACGCGATTGGCGTATATTCAAAGAGGACTATGGCATTGCCACCAAGGGAGGCCAAATTCCCAATCCTATGCGCAACTGGCAGGAGTCGGGGCTTCCGCGGCGGCTACTAGAAACAGTCTCTGCGGTGGGCTACGACGAACCGACCCCCATCCAACGAGCCGCGATTCCGATCGCTCTCCAAGCGAGAGATCTAATAGGTGTCGCCGTCACCGGTTCAGGAAAAACGGCTGCCTTCTTGCTACCCTTACTCGTTTACATATCAGAACTCCCAACCCTGACCGAGATCACGAAGAACGACGGGCCTTATGCTCTCATCTTGGCACCGACCAGAGAACTGGTTCAGCAGATCGAAACGGAAGCCAGGAAATTCGCAGACCGTCTAGGTTTCACTGTCGTCAGTCTCGTTGGTGGACATGCCCTAGAAGAGCAAGCTTTTGCTCTGCGGAACGGTGCTGAGATCATCGTCGCCACGCCTGGACGTCTGGTCGACTGTATTGAACGCCGGCTCGTCGTCCTGTCACAGTGTTGTTACATCATCATGGATGAAGCAGATCGTATGATTGACATGGGTTTCGAAGAGTCAGTCAACAAGATCCTCGACGCGTTACCCGTCACGAACGAGAAGCCGGATACAGAGGAGGCCGAGAACGCGCAGCTCATGAGCAGACATCTGGGTGGAAAGGACCGATATCGTCAGACGATGATGTACACGGCGACGATGCCTCCGGCGGTTGAGAAGATCGCGAAGAAGTACCTCCGCCGCCCCGCCATCGTGACGATAGGCAACGTCGGCGAGGCCGTCGACACAGTGGAGCAGCGGGTCGAATTTATAGCTGGAGAGGACCGCCGCAAGAAGCGGCTGCAGGAGATCCTCTCGTCGGGCGACTTCGCGCCGCCGATCATCGTCTTCGTCAACATCAAGCGCAACTGCGATGCCGTGGCGCGCGAGATCAAGCACATGGGGTTCTCGGCGGTGACGTTGCACGGCAGCAAGACGCAGGAGCAGCGCGAGCAGGCGCTGGCGTCAGTGCGCAGCGGTGCCACGGACGTGCTCGTGGCCACGGACCTCGCGGGCCGCGGTATCGACGTCCCGGACGTCTCGCTCGTCGTCAACTTCAACATGTCCTCCAGCATCGAGAGCTACACGCATCGTATCGGTCGTACGGGCCGTGCGGGGAAGAGCGGCGTCGCCATCACCTTCCTCGGCAACGAGGACTCCGACGTCCTCTACGACCTCCGCCAGATGCTTTCCAAGAGCTCCATTTCCCGTGTCCCCGAAGAGCTGCGCCGCCACGAGGCCGCCCAGCAGAAGTCCAACAGGGGCAACAGGAAGATCGAGAATTAGGCAAAGCTTGTTTCGGCGCGAGATGGTGTGCGTGGTATATGATATTCCGCGTGGTGATTGTGATGCTGGTGTGTACATATATACATACGTATTGCTGGGATGATCATGTCTCTGTGCGCACATGGGGCATGGTCTTCTAAGATTAACAGGAACTATCCCCATATGTGTTCTGGCGAATCTGCGGTGTAATTATTATCACTCAAAGAGTATGGAATACCCAAGCCAACAAGGTCCCTGGTTCCAGCCAAAATGAGTACGCAGGTTGTACAGTTGCAGTCCGCTAGCATTCAGACGGCTTGAGTGAATCGCCATTTCTAAGCATACATCAGCCATTCCCAGCTCAGGCGTTACTGTAATGCCAACGAGCTGAACTGATGAAGCGAAGTGTAAACTAAGAAGCGCTTGACTAGACATCAGACGCCCAGATCACATTCCCCGTACAGCTCTGAAGCAATCCTCAGAACGTCCCTTTATAGCGACGCCGTCTCCCCGAAAAGCGCGTCCTGCTCAGTACCGCCACCTCCCTTCTTGGGGATCTAAAATAAAGTCTACTAGGCGCGAGGCATAACGGGAAAGATGAGAGAAGATGGGCGCCTACGAGGTGTGAGCGACCCGCATAGCCGGCATGATAAATATCCCTTGCCCCATCTAAGAACACGGACATCATCCATGCACACACACACACACACACACACACACA
>QJNU01000848.1:0-26733 GCA_004154915.1 Monosporascus ibericus
CCACCCCCCCCCCCCCCCCCCACTAGACGGCCGGATCGACAGTGTAGGGTTTACTATTCAGCCGCCAGCTGGCAGAGTTCCGGTGGGGCGGATAGCATCCATGTGTTATCCATGTAAACCCCTGAGACCCTTGTATGAAGCAAAGATGGAGCGCCAAGTAGAGCATACGCTACGGAGTCCCTGCATGTGACAGGTAGGTAGGCATTCGGTGCGTTACCAGACCTACGGGTGTCTCAAAAAGAGTACCATGAATATCTTATGAAACCCGGTCATTGGCTCGTCCATCTTCGAATATTCAAACTGTCAGAGGGCAGCACAAATGTTCTTCCCGGCGAAACTATTGCCCCCTACCTGCATTGCCATGAAGACGCCATCCAATCGAATGGTCTGTTAGCTGTGCTGACTCTGCGGCAAGTTTGAAACACACGAGCATCCATGCCGCAGGGGTTCGAGAGCGCGAATTGTCTGATCTCCACCCCAGCGGCTGGCAAGGGACGGTAGGTATCCGTTGTGATATCCGTAGACATCTCTCCCCGGATCGAATGCAGCCTCCCTTTTCCTCCCTTTCGCATTCGGAGTCTGGGAATATTTTCTTATCCATCGTCAAATCATTTCTTCTAATCGTGACTGGTTCACCTGAATTTATTTTCGCTGTATATTTTGCTTGCTCACGTGCCAAAACCGCCGCTCTCGCTCCGTATCTAG
Organism: Monosporascus ibericus; assembly: GCA_004154915.1. Lineage (NCBI taxonomy): Eukaryota > Fungi > Ascomycota > Sordariomycetes > Xylariales > Monosporascus > Monosporascus ibericus. The sequence continues at coordinate 706 of QJNU01000848.1, forward strand.
CTGACACGAGCCCTTCTCTGGCGCATTGTGGCCGCAACATTCGCTTAACGACAACGAACCAAGTATCCATCTCGTGCAGGCTCTCCACGTGCTAGTCACCCGCTGCCTCGATCGGTCATCAAAATGTCCGGCCAATTCGGCTTCATGTCCAGACTCGGCGCCACCGACGAGGCCGTCGCGGTACTTAACGATCAGCCTTTCATATTCACCGTTCTGGTTGTCGCTCTCGTCGCCTGTATATCGCAGTGCGTGCTCATCTGGTATATCCACTATGCGACCATGAAACCCGAGCAGAAGAAGGCGAAGAAGAATGATAAGAAACCCGGAAAGCCCCCTGCGCAACGATGAGTGGGCGTTGACAAGGCGATGCCTCGAGTCAATATCGAAGTGCACCCATTTGCACCGGTGCACGCCCGTACAGCACGAGATTTTTAAAATTCAAGCTGGCAGACGGATCTCGGATTGGGTTAGATGGAGCAGTTTGGCGAGGAGGTGTGCTAGGAGAACGAGTAAATGGACCCGGTCAACGAGTAAGCGTCTCGATGAGGGAATCGGCTGGATTGGATATGCTGAGGTCAATATTGTTTGACGAGGGCAGACAATGCTTAGGATATGCCGTCCTTCTCCCAATACCATCTCAATATATATCTACATTGCATAATTTACTCAATGTATTCCCAGCTATCGTTCTCTAGCCCCGTCTCGGTACCGTAGCTATGGAGATTGGGCAGATGGTGTGCGTTATCATCTTCTGCGTCTATGTTCATCGTCTCCGAGGTAACTAGATCAGCACCGACGAATTCTTGTCTTTCGAAACCGTCCGCCTCGCCGACCCAGTCCACAATCTCTTCAATCGGAGCACTCCTTTCGTTCAAGACATGCTCCTCATCCATCGTTTCTGATGTAAGTGCCCGTTGGTAAAAGTCGTCCCAGGGCCCCCGCCGCCTGTATTGTTCATAGGAATGGTAGGAAGGCAATGTAGTGGGCTCATTACGTAGCAGGGACTTTGTATCCATTTCCTGCCACTCCACGTCTATTTCCTGCTGGGTAGCATCTATTGGAGCACAGCCCCCAGTGTTATCGTCCTCCCGCCATAATTGACCGTCGGCCGGATAGACGCCGCTGTCATATTCCTGATAGTCGTATGCAGAGAGTTGAGGCAAAGCCCAATCGGAATCCAAAGTGCCTTCAACATGAAGTTCAGGAACGACGTCACCAAAGTCGTTAAATGCGTTGCTGTCCTCGGGCTCATCTAAGCAGGTAGGCAACTGGTGTCCTACATCGTCGACATTTCCCGCCGGACTGGGAAAGTCTTTTGGGCGCTTGTGTGTGAAGATTCCGGGTTTCAGAGTGGTCTGTAACAGTCGCCAGAGGTGGTGACGGAGCAACTTTTGATCATTCCAATTGCTGCCGCTAGAGCCCTGTGCGCTACCTCGCCCTTGAGGTGGTAGACGGTCGTGTTCTAGCAACTTAGCCGCTTTATTTCTGAGAGATGATGATTGGGCTTGTATCGATGTTGCTAGGACCTCCGAGATAACTGGGAACTTTTTGGCATGCGCTGCTGCTGCCTGGACGCCAGTGTCAGTCCTGCTATCACCACTCTCACGATAGGAAACGCACTCTGAGGTAATGCGAATTCCATATAGCTGGGGCCAATTGGAGTAGAGAAGGGGCATCGGCGAGCTTCCTGAACTGCAGACCATAGTGTCGTTTCGGAACACCCAAGAGTTTGTACAAGGCCAAATCAACTAAATGAGCGACGAATTCCCCCCTCTTGTGCTCTTCAAGGTTCCGCGCCCCAGCTTCATCTGTGTGCCAAAAGGTAATCACATCGCTCCTGTCTTGAACATCGTTGTCTGTCGCGGATACAGGAGTAGCCTGTGAAAACACCCTCAAGTCTCTTGTTTTTGTTATATTCCCCTGTACGTTCTTTTCTTCCGTTTGAGGGTCACTTCTTCGGCCTTCGTCCTGGCTGGTCATGAAATGGAATGTGGACTCGAGTCCTTTGAATTGGGCCGTTAGAGCATGGGGAGGTGACAGTAATGCGAACGACTTATCCGGGTGTTGAATACTGAGATACAGATTTGGCGCACCCTCATACGGGAGATCATACTGGATATCATCGAGACAGATCACGAGACCTAGCTTCTGCCAAATCTGAAAAGATCATTAGTTACGATATTGATGCCCCTTCATGGTTCTTACAGAGCACTGGCAAATGGCTTCGGCTACGTCCTCCAAGAACCCAGTCCCGGGTCCAACTGAACTCATAGGTTTGCCGTTGACCTTGGTAGCGACTTCAAATTGGACAAAGCCTGGCGATAGTAACCATAAATCTCCCGATTGGACCAACCGATAGACATCGGTGGGCTCGCCTTGGAAGGCTGGGAGGCTGGCAATGAAGGCAAGCGATGCGACGGATAAAGACAAGTCAAGGTCCTTGCTAGATAAATCAAACGCAGCGAGCTTAAGTTGCATACTATCGTCCATGTCGAGAGAAATGAGCTTCTAGCAGATCATTCCCGAATCCGGGTTTGAAGAGAGGCTCTCGCAACAAACATAAATGCGCATCGGAGTTGTTTCATGCAGGAGGTAGAGGCCAGCGAAGATTGGAATCGCGCAAATCATGCTGTTGGACATCAGTAGACGGCATTGACTTTCCCGGGAACAGGAGCCCCTCGTCCATTATATGGGCGCGGTCGACAACAGATTAAGTTTTAACCGACCATTCATTGGCTTGGGAAATTTCGGACTTGGGAAGGCGCATCTGTCGCGGAGCTTTCTTTTTCGAATTGGCTGAGAAGACGCATCTTCCAGGGGTTAACCCGAAAGTAAGGCAATTGCAACTTCAGCCTTGGGCTAACTGAGCCGCCTACATCATATACCTGTTAAAAAAGTGGGAAGACATAAGTTAAACTTTGCGGCGCATCTACTTGGTAGACAACAGCAGCTACTATCACTGTCCATTGCCCTTCTCCTGGTCAGAGGGGAAGGCAGACCCTTACCAGGACACGTCCGGATATGTGCTTCTAAAGCGCGACGATTCGATTTTGTACGCACATATACATACGCGTATTATTTCATAATGATAGGCCTACGGGCTCGAGTCCCTACGGCAGATCTAAAGGCGTGCGCTGACCTTCTGATACCGATGGCGGAGGAGAAGCAGGCTCCACGGTCTCTGCGGGAACCTTTCGCCTTGGCCGCTTCAACTCCTCAAGCGTGATACCATCAAGCTTCGTAATCCCCACGATAGGGGGCTCGCCCTTTTTAACGAATTCCCACTGGCCTGCCACCGGGGTTAGAGGAGAATGAGACTTGGCTATCAGACAGAAGAGACCTACCGGGCAGCTTGTTGCCAGCAAGTCGGAATGCATCTCGCGCGACCTGTTCGTGGAGCATACCACGCAGCTCAAGGACTATCTGGCTAACCGCTACTCTTGCCGCCCAGTGGTCGAAAGAACCCTTTCCTTTGCCCATGCGCATCTGACAGCCGTATATCAGCCTGGCTGAGTCGAATACTGTGCCGTGTTGAGGGGTATACGAACCTCGTTACCGCTGACGAATACGCCCACATTGCAGCATACCCTCTTGTAGAGGCGATACTTCAGCCCCCGTAACCGCTGCTTGATAGTATCCTCGGCGACCTTGAGCTGCTGGGCGCTGATTCTTCGATGGTGATCGGTCATCCGTAATCCGTAGTCTCCCCATACCACCGTAGTACCCTTGGTAGATCCACCCGTCGGGACCCTCGGCCGTCCCTTCATCATCTTCTTCTTACGCTCCAAATTCGGCTCAAGCCAGTTGCCCGCCATTGTCGCGGTGGCCGAAAATAATCGTACATTTTGCGGTGCTCGCACTTTTCGCGCCGGGTTCGAGGAAGTCGAAGCGGATATTATCGACGGTCTCGTTGTGGGAGTGGAGGCTATTCTGAGGGAGCGAAATGCGCCCAGTAGGTTCGTGGGCGCGCTGGACCGCATTTTGAAGCTGCTTGGACCGTCGAAAACGAGGCGATTTGACCGTCGCAACCCCGGTTCGCAGTATTATTGTAGCTTGGGGAGTTCCAGTTCGAGGTTGCAGAGACCCGTGACGACTAATTCCAGTAACGGCCCGTGATCTCATATGCCAGCTGGGAGATTCCATAGTGGGCTAATTCTTTGAGCCTGTTAAAGTACCAAGGTACCCAGGAAGATGACGGCAGGCGCGAGGTACATACAGATACTTTCCTAGATTCTGCATACAATACACAGGGGTATTTTTCTGTTAGATTCTCCACTTAGTCCACTACATACCATAAATGCCTAAGATGTCCCTCCTAACATGATTCCTGCTGAGTTCGACAAAACCAGGAGCAGTGGCTGTGGTGGCTGCGATGGCGGTGTATGTAGTAGAAACTTGAGCTTATGTTTTGTCCTATATCAATTCTGTGGTAATATACATGTTGAGGCGAAGTGGGCCAAGTGGAGCATAGAAGCGATAACTGCACGTATTTCTGCTGATGATACCGTCTTATACCAGCTAACGTCCTAAACTGCATGCTGCGAACCGGAAAAAGAAGGCAAGTATGCACCCAGCATGGGTAGGAATTTATATGGTATGTCCCAATATTCTCAGTCGCAACTATTATTTTGCAAGTATTAGGGAGGTACTTCCTGGATAAAAATTTTGCCAAGCGTCTTTATCCTCAAGGTAACTAGTGCATATGGCCCTTTAAATGCATACGCAACGGCGGGGAATATATTTATGCGGAATCTAAGGAGAATCATTGCAATACTCCCTGGCGCGATGGTGCCTGACACTTAGCGTGGCTTTTGCATTGTCCAGGTACATAGTGGCACCCATTTAACCGGGTTCCAGGGGTATCGCGTCATCAACGCGTCTTCAAATCCGACCCGACCTCTTTCCTGAGCTTTGAGCTCTCAAGTAATCGAGAAGCTACACTCAATTTTGGGACAACAAAGCCACCAAAGCTTCGAGCGATAACCATCGCTCCCTTCACCTGCGAAATGCCCGACATTCGTTCTTTTTTCGGTCCTAAGGGCGGTGCAGCTCCTCCTAAGCCTGCCCCGAAAAAGGCTGAAGAAGAGGGCTCGAAACGACGGACTAGTACGTGGTCCTATGTTACCTTCTCCCAGTCAATGCTAAACGGATTATGCTAGAGGGCCGAAAAGTCGTCAATGATAGCGATGAGGAAGAGGCTGTTGAGTAAGTGGCGCTTGGGCATTGTCAACCCCGCTTACAGGGCTAATAAGTCTCAAGGAAGAAGCCAGTAACTCGCTCGTCACCGAGAAAGAAGGGAGTGTAAGCTGCCCTATCGACTTTATGAAGTGATCTGCTGTTGACAATTCTAAATCAGGAAGACCGAAGTCCAAGGAACAGCTACTACAGCTAGCGAATACTTTGCCTCCAACAAATCCAGAGCCAACCCTGCTGTTAAGTCCGAAGAAGCGAAGACTCAACCGAAGCCAAATCCTGAAGTTCGCGCCAGTCCCCGGAACAAAGCAGCGTCTACAAGGACAGATACTGCACCAACACGCAAAAGTGGTCAGCTTCCGTCTAAGGGACGACCATCCACTACGTTTAAGAATCATGACCTAGACGATGATGACGACGATGCATTCATGGATGATGCAGACGGCGGGGATGACATTTTCGCAGCGGACGCTAAGAGCCGAAACAAGCGGAAGAATGATGACTATGCCGAAGAGGAGAGCGAAGAGGAAGTTCTCCCGAAGCCGAAACGTATCGCATCGAGAAACAAGCCTACCGTAGCGCCGGACGATTTAGACGACGAGCCGCCGACGTCGAAGAGGGCGAAGAAGAGTAAAGCTACCACGCAAAGTAAGAAGAGGAAGACGCCTGAACCCGAGTCGGAAGAGGAAGAGGACGAGCCCCCTTCTCGCAAAAAGCCCGCTGCGAAGAAGCCAAGGGCCCCCAGGGAAAAGAAGCCCGACGAGCCCGAAAGCACGGAGATCCAAGCCATCCTTGACGACATACCTACAGTTAGACCTCCAACACCACCCGCGAAGGACACGAATGCCAAATTTGATTGGAGAAAAGCCCAAGCCGGTGGAGCTAACTCTGGTCCACCCCCAAATCCTACTGGAGAGCTACCCGAAGGAGAGGAAGACTGTCTAGCAGGCTTAACGTTCGTCTTCACCGGGCAGCTGTCAACCGTCTCACGTGAGGATGCCCAAGGTTTAGTTAAGCGGCATGGCGGCAAAATTACTGGTGCTCCCAGTAGCAAGACGAGCTACGTGGTCCTAGGAGAAGATGCGGGCCCCAGCAAATTAGCAAAGATCCGCGAACATGGCATCAAGACGATCAACGAGGAGGGCTTGTTCGAGCTGATCCGTCGTCTGCCTGCAGGCGGTGGTACCGGAAAAGGTGCCGAGAAGGTGCGGCAGAAGCGAAAAGAAGAGGAAGAGAAGATAAAGAAGCAGGCTGCTGAGATGGAACGAGAAGAAAAGGCCCGGAAGGCAGAAGCAGAGAAGATCGCGAAAGCAGCCGCTGCTCGCGGTGCTGCTAAGCCGGCGCCGGCTGGAGCAACCCCCGCGGCGCAGCTCTGGACTGTTAAGTATGCGCCCACCCAGCCCAGCCACATCTGCGGCAACAAGGCTTCAGTGGAGAAGATTCAGAACTGGCTGAGGAATTGGCCCAAGCACAAGCGATACGATTTTCAGAAGCGAGGAGCAGACGGCATGGGCGGAGCCCGGGCGATCATTGTATCTGGCCCGCCGGGAATAGGCAAGACGACTGCGGCCCACCTAGCTGCCAAGCTAGAAGGCTACGATGTGCTGGAGACTAACGCAAGTGATGCTCGTAGCAAGAAGCTGGTGGAGGCCGGCGTCAGCGAGGTCATGAACAATACTTCTCTCCACGGATACTTCGCTGCTGATGGGAAGAAAGTGGACAAGGAGAAGAAGAAGATCGTGCTGATAATGGATGAGGTCGACGGTATGTCAGCTGGCGATCGTGGCGGCGTCGGTGCTCTTGCGAAGTTCTGCAAGAAGACCGAGGTGCCTCTTATTCTCATATGCAATGAGCGAAAGCTGCCGAAAATGAAGCCGTTCGACTTTGTGGCCTTTGACGTCAAGTTCCAGCGGCCAACGATCGACCAGATCCGCTCACGCATGATGACTGTGTGCCATCGCGAAGGCTTGAAGCTATCGCCGCAAGTACTTGATGCACTCATCGAGGGAAGCAATCGGGATATCAGGCAGATCATCAATATGCTGTCTACGGTCAAGTTAGACCAGACCTCGATGGACTTCAGCCAGAGCAAAGATATGTCCAAGGCTTGGGAGAAGTCCATTGTCCTGAAGCCGTGGGACATCTGCCAGAAGATGCTAGCGGGAGGTCTCTTTACGCCAGCTAGCAAGGCGACACTCAACGACAAGATTGAACTTTATTTCAATGATCACGAGTTCAGTTACCTGATGATACAGGAGAACTACCTGCGAACGAAGCCGCTTGCCTTGAATGGCAAACAGTACAACAAGCGCGAGCAGAGTCTCAAGGCCCTCGAGCTTTTCGATCAAGCGGCAGAGAGTATCAGTGATGGCGACCTAGTTGATCGAATGATTCACGGGCCGCAACAGCATTGGAGTCTGATGCCTACTCATGCAGTTTTCAGCACTGTCCGGCCAGCTAGCTTCGTGGCAGGCCAACTGATGGGTTCTAACTTCACATCGTGGCTTGGCAACAACAGTAAATACGGCAAATTAGCCAGATACGTCCGAGAGATCCATTCGCACATGCGACTCAAGTCCTCGGGCGACCACAACGAGATTCGCCAACAATATCTGCCAGTGCTCTGGGCACAGCTAATCCAGAGACTCGCCGAAGAGGGCAAAGAGTCCGTCGAGGATGTGATCGAGCTCATGGATAGCTACTATCTTACGAGAGAAGATTTCGACTCGATCAAAGAACTGGGTGTTGGTCCTCAGGACGAGGAACATGTCGATATAGAAACCCAGACCAAGGCGTCTTTCACGAGACTGTGAGTCGAGGATGGTGTCCCTACCCCTTGGACGTTGTGATAACTAACCCGCACTTCAGCTACAACTCCATGTCCCACCCGGTTCCCTTCATGAAGGCTAGTAGCGTCGTGGCGCCCGCGAAGGCCTCGCGGGACAAACCCGACCTCGAGGAAGCCATCGAAGACGAGGACGAGGCCGAGGCCATAGAGGCCGCCGAGCCCGTCGATGAGGAAGACGAGGACATCGGCAAGGACAAGTACATCAAGAAGCCGAAGGCCAAGCCGACGAAGAAGGCTGCGGGCAAGAAGGCGACCAAGGCGGCGGCAGCAGCAGCAGCAGCATCAGCCGACGACGACGAGGAGGGGGAAGAGAAGCCGAAAGCCCGCGGCAGACCTAAGAAGGTGAAGAAATGAAAACTGGGTTGCCCGAAGGTGTAACCCTTTGGAGTCCTGCAACGTTTCTCTAGCGTTTGCGTTGTGTTGCAGTGGCCTTTGGAGGGGCCGAGAAGCCTGTCTTTGGACGGTGCGGAGGAATATTGTTAGGTAATGGAGCACTTGAACCAGATGTGGATCATCGATAAGTAGAAGATGCGGCAACAAACGGAATGTATTTTATTTGGTCGCAAATCACCGAAGGGTCTTTGGCGACTCGTACGGGTGGCAAAACCACAATTATGCGCGGATGAATTGCAGCGAGTTAGGTTAAACTTAACGTCCTATCTTCCCGTGTCCCTAGACGTCCATACGTCACCGACGCATGGTCGGGTTCTTCAGACAGTAGACGCCGTAATTTGTGCGCTGTCTTCCCTGTCAAGTATGGGTACCCTTTTACCGGGCGATGAGTATGTTCGATGATCTCGAAAGTTCTATGGGGGTAATTATCCGTTGGTCACAAGGCAATTTCCTGCATGCGAGAAGTTGTCCCTCGCTGCGTTCTTTCCGATCCTTTTTCCGTCTATAGCCGATAACATGGCGTTGATCCTGAGGGAGAAGGTCTCCTAAATTAGACAGCAAACCAGCAATATGGAGGCGCGTTATCGGTGGAGGAGACCTCGAGTTTCCTTTCCATTTCGCACCACGCCCTGCGTGGCACGACATCGTTTTGCATTGTTAAAGCCGTTGTCGGTCGAGCTTCTCGTCGGACCAGGACGGGACGTCAGTGTATCTCTGTCGGGAGCACAGGTGAATGGGGTTTCATAAGTATCTATATCATATTCTCCCACCGGCTCGTAGCCGTACGTTCCAGAGTCCATGCCAGCGTCACAAAGTTGTCAATATCAGGGCCAATCCCAAATGGTCGGCGAGATTCTGCGGTCTTCCATGCGTCCTACTCTTGAAATTCAGCAAATTATGTCTAGATCTAAGACACCTTCGCGTCTTCTTCACTCTCCACCATTTCGGCCCATGAGCAATATGTAATTAGCCCAAGGCGATGTAAACATCTAAAGAAGGGAAAACTTCTAAAGATAACTATCAACATCTTTCTGTACATCAATCTGTCGGATATATCTGTTCTTACCAAGTTAGTAAAGCGCGTACCACGTGTCGTTACATCTACCAGCAGAGTTCAATCTGGATAATTCGGAGCATCATCAGCTATATTTCAAGCCTCGAACTGATTCGACGGCTGCTCTATCACCCTGCAGGCTCGACAATGCGATCCCTGTCATGCACCCCCACAGGCCAGGAGACCTCGCAGAAGACAATAGTCATTGTGAAAGGTCACCGCCGTGTGGTTGGTTTGATGCTTTAGTAGACCACGATTTGCCCGGATTGATCCCAAAAAAGATAGATGGGAAACGCAGTGGAACGTCGGCAGTCGAGGGGCTCCCTCATTGCTCCGAAGGCGACCCATGGAGAGGCGATTCCAATATATAACCGGGGACGCTCTCCTACCGCGGGAATCCCAGGCTTAGCTGTATTGGCCCCCAGACACCGGTAACGACCTGCACTCTGAGTTCTGATACATAGCTTCCCATCAGTTAGTGTTGAAGAGAGGCTCAAAATGCTCTGGAGGTCCCTTCTCCTCGCTGCCGGCGCGGCCATCGCGCCGGGAGTTGATGCTGCCACGCTTCGCTTCTCCTGCTCGCAGCTCGTCGTCGAGCGTCTGGATCCGTAAGTAAAAAGAAAGCTGACTCCGATTTCACATAAAGGGGGGAATCAAACTTCTAACACAGACGTCGTCCAGCATCGTGAACCCCGGTGCGAACCCGTCTCCCCATCTTCACCAGATCGTCGGTGGAAATGCCTTCAACCAGACTATGGACCCCAGCGTCCATGACTTGCCATCCACGGCCACATGCACCACTTGCACCCCGAGCGAGGATCTCTCGAACTACTGGACTGCCACGCTCTTCTTCCGGTATGTACAGTGAAATCCGTTCGTTCTGACACGTACTGTCATCACTCAAGAGAGCGCTCCTCCTTAGTTGCCCTATTTCAACGTTCTACCCCCTTTTTTCCGAAACGAGGATGGCAACTGACTTTGTTTTCCGATAAGTGCGAGGAACGGGACTTTCCACCGCGTAAACACCTTCGGCAACGAGCTCGGGTACACGCAGGCGAACGGCGGCCAGACCGTCTACTACCTCTCTAACGGAAAGGTGACGGCCTTCAAACCCGGGTTCCGGATGACGGTCGGCGACCCAACCTTCCGCAGCGCGCAGGAGCTGAGCGCCAAGTACAAGTTCCTGGACTTTACATGCCTGCAGACGCCGATGACGCGGGGTGGACAGACGCTCGACTTCCCGAAGCAGCCGTGCCCCGCGGGCATCATGGTGTCGATCCGATTCCCGACGTGCTGGGACGGCAGGAACCTCGACAGCCCGGACCACCAGAGCCACGTGGCGTACCCGAACAACCAGAACCAGTGCCCCTCGAGCCACCCCGTGGCGATCCCGCAGGTCTTCTACGAGACGTACTGGGACACGCGGCCGTTCAACAACCTCGCTGAGTGGCCCGTCGACGGCTCCCAGCCCTTTGTCTGGTCCTTCGGCGACAAGACCGGCTACGGCATCCACGGCGACTACGTCTTCGGCTGGAAGGGCGATGCCCTCCAGCGCGCCATGGATCAGAACTGCAACAGCGACCTCTTCGTCAACCAGATCAACTGCCCCACCCTCGAGGTGCAGTCCCTGCAGCAGGCTAACCAGTGCGTCAAGAAGACCTCTGTCAGCGAGAACATCGACGGCTGGATGACTGCGCTTCCCGGGGCCAACCCGATTACTTAAGCCATAAGAGTTGGTGTGATTATATAGGACAGCCTTCCGGTGGCTGTCGCATAAAGTAACCAGTTAGACAGATATACCAATTTATTGACAATCTTAATCATATCGTTTAATAGCTTGCCTACGCGGCGTAGAAAACCCCATGACCGAAGGTTTCGGGATCCGGAAACGGCAGCCTGTATACCAGCCCAGCAACATAAAAACGGCGCCAACACGTGACTGCTCCCCCATCAAGTTGAAGTGACTTCGCTGAAGGAGGACTTTCCCGAGGCATTCGCCCCCTGAAAGCATAGAGACCTTAAAGCTTTTAGAGACTTTAATAGTGATGTTAAACGCATCTTAGCTTTCCTACGCTTGGCGCACCTTGGGTTTTGCTACGGCTGGTAACGGCCCGTCATTGTTCCCCGCTCCCTTGACAGTTCTTATATTCTTTAAAATAACTTAATAGATATGTTGTTGAATAAAGCCGGAACTTGTATTAAGACCTTAAAGGCCCCCACGTGGCGGTTGGTGGGTTTAACCAACTATTAAAACCTAGCCGTACCGTTTATGTTAGCAGCAGTATCGTGGGAAACTTAGCAATAAGGTGTATCATTAGTCACGTCTGGTAATAGCAGATAACGAAGGGTGATCTGGGCAACCAAGTTGTATTACGAGCTGGTGCTCTATCTAGACCACAGGGGAGTTGATAGGTGTATATATGCTGCTGGTGACTCAAGGCACTCAAGCGGCTCAATCGTCCTTTGCCTATTGAGCCCCCTTGAGCCCGTTGAGCCCTTCTGACTGGCTGAGTGGCTCAAGCGCCAAGCCCCTATGAGCTTCCTTGAGCCCATGAGCCAGTTACGTGAGCTTGGATTGCCAGTGGGTCCTTTAGTCCTATTCCGACCGTCCTAGAAGGAGAGTTACCAAGGTCAGGCCGTTTGTTTTTAAGGTTGTGGCTGCGCTTGCCGCGCAGCTGTGCCTAGGGCTTTGCAAAACTTGGAGCTTTAGGTACACCGCCAAGGCGGACCCATGAAAACCAACAGACCTCAAAACACGACCGGACATCAAGTTATGGTTTTTAAAGTAAAGGTAAGCACACCTGGCGTCCTGTATGGGGCACTCTACAAGACCCCTGCCAATTTGTATGGCCTGTGCGAGACCTAGTAATACCTTGGAGCCCTAAAGCTCTAGAAGCCCTAGAAGCCCTAGCTAACCGCCGACCTAGCTAATTCCGAACTAGCTAATCCCGACCTAAGCCAACCGTCGACCTAACTAACTATCTGACGGAAGGCGACAAGGAGTTAGACGTTACCTCATCGAGATCAGGCCTTATTTTTGAGGTTGTGGCTGCGCCTGCGGCGCAGTTATGGCTAGTGCTCTTTAAAACCTGTAGCTCTAAGTACCGACCCATAAAAGACCTATATAAAACCCACAAAAAACACAAACTTCAAAAATAGGGCCTGATAGCAAGTTGTGATTTTTTGGCTCCGTTTTGGGTACTCTCATACAAATCTTCAAAAACCTTTAATTCGAATTTTTTAAAGATAACTTTAATTTAACGTTACTTATTTTGTAATTACGAAAAGCTAATACAGAATTAAAATTTTTATCTTTTTATATACATTTAGTCCTAATTAAGTCGCAATTAATAAAACGCGCCCGAAAAAATGACTAAAAACTTCGTTTTAGGCAAGCCTTTAATCTAAAACGCCCTTATGGTTATAATAACCCAATTACCGCGTACAACATTTCGTCATGGATTTTCCAAGGGTTATTCAGTATGGGAGAAGCCCGCATAGCTATTTTTTTGTCCGTACGGGTTATGGTTATTGCGTTATAACTATAAGGGCGTTCCGGTTGATTAAGTTCGGACCTTTTTCATAGTTACGACATAATAACCACCGGTCGCAACATTTTGCCATGGGCCTTTTAAGGGTAATTCAATATGGGAGAAACCCGTACAGCTATTTTTTTATCCGTACGGGTTATGGTTGTTACGTTATAACCATAAGAGCGTTCCGGTTAATCAAGTCCGGACCTTTTTTATGGCTGCGACATAACAACCACCGGTCGCAACATTTTGCCATGGGCCTTCTAAGGGTAATTTAGTATGGGAGAAGCCCGTACAGCTATTCTTTTGTCCGTACGGGTTATGGTTATTGCGTTACAGCCATAAGGGCGTTCCGGTTAATCGAGTCCGGGACCTTCTTAAGGTTGCGACGTAACAACCATAACTCGTACGGCCGAAAGAATTGATATACGGGCTTCTCCTATATAAAATATATTTAGGAAACCCGGTGCACGATGATGCGACCGGTAGTTGTTGCGTCGCAGCCATGAGGGCGTTGCGGTCGCCTATTTCCCAGACCTAAACCTAGCCATATTGGCTATAATTGCTACCGAAAAAAATTAAAAAAATTCCTGTACGTATATTAGCTTATATTCGACGCGTATATACATTTTTATACTTATCCGCTTTAATTTGGTTGCGTAATTATTTCCTTTTATTTAAATCTTTATATTTTAAAAAGAAATGGAAAGAAAGTTGATAATTTTGGTGGGAGCGCCCAGAACGGACCCTTTTTTCGCATAACTCCAACTCAGGCCTCGCTGGCTCGTTACGGGGATTTGGGATTTAATTGGTTAATTTTTAGCGTGATACAACAGTACATAGAAACGAGCCAGCGAGGCCTAAGCTAGCTGAGGTAAGTTAGACGTAACAATTTTTCTAAAGAGGGGTGGGCTTTTTTTTATTCGTTAAATTAACCTAATTATCTTCTGTAGGAAAAGCTACCTTTAGCTACACCTATTTTATACTATGATATAAGTACCAACACCGGTTATTGTTACAAATTGCAACATTATATTCGGCGGACCGAAACGTTGTCCATCGGGTTAACTGCCGATCTATAGCACCATTACCTGCAATTTGAAGCTTTACTTGCCGCGTACCGCGAAACATATGGGTTAGACTAACCTGACACCTTAAAGCAGAGTTTCTTAATACTTTTTTTGGTCGATTAAAGGAATTTAACCCTTCGCACCCGCGTTTCTGTAAAGTAGCGTAACTTAATAGAGCTTTAATGGGGCTTCAACGTTAAACCCTTTTGTATTGGGCTAATGACCCGCTAAAAAATTGTTGCGATTAACTCCTTGTCGCCTTCCGTCAGACATTGCAACTGTTGTCAGATATAGGGGACATCAGTTATGTTGTTTTATTAGGTCAGTTGCAAGTGCTATTGCACTCATATAACTTTAAGTAGCTTAGGTCTCACCTCATCAAGATCAGGCCTTATTTTTGAGGTTGTGGCTGCGCCTGCAGCGCAGCTATAGCTAGGGCTTTTTAAAAACCAGTAGCTTTAAGTACCGACCCACAAAAGACCTATATAAAACCCACAAAAAATACAAACCTCAAAAATAAGACCTGATAGCAAGTTGTGATTTTTTGGCTCCGTTTTAGGTATTCCCATATAAATCTTCAAAATTCTTTAATTCGAATTTTTTAAAGATAATTTTAATTTAACGTTATTTATTTTATAATTATAAAAAGTCAATATAGAATTAAAATCTTTATCTTCCTATATACATTTAATTTTAATCAGGACGCGATTAATAAAACACTCCCGAAAAAATGACTAAAAACTCCGTTTTGGCTAAACCTTTAATCCGGAACGCTTTTATAGCTGCAACGTAATAACCATAACCCGTACGGACAAAAGAATAGCTAGACGGGCTTTTCCCATACCGAATTACCCTTAAAAAATCCATAGTAAAATATTAAAAATAATAATTATTACGTCGTAATAAAAAGAGCGTTCCGGTTAATTAAATCCGGGACCTTTTTAAGGTTACGACGTAACAACCATAACCCGTACGGATAAAAAAAAATAACTAGATAGGATTTTCCCATATTAAATTATCCTTAAAAAGTTTATAATAAAATGTTAAAAGCAATAGTTGTTATATTATAACCAAAAAGACGTTCCGATTAATTAAATCCAGACCTTTTTTATAATTACGACGTAATAACTACCGGTCGTAACATTTTGCCATAAACCTTCTAAGGATAATTTAGTATGAGAAAAACCCGTCCAGCTATTTTTTTAGCCGTACGGGTTATGGTTGTTGCGTCGTAGCCTTAAGAAGGTCCCGGACTTGATTAACCGGAACGCCCTTTTTGCTGTAACGTAATAACTATTACTTTTAACATTTTGCCATGGACTTTTTAAAGGTAATTTAATATAGAAAAAGCCCGTCTAGCCATTCTTTTGTCCGTACGGGCTATGGTTATTACGTCGTAGCCATAAGGGCGTTCCGGTTAATCAAGTCTAGGACCTTCTTAAGATTACGACGTAATAACCATAGCCCGTACGGCCGAAAAAATTACTATGCGGACTTTTCCCATAACGTACCACACCAGTGAGCGAGACACACCAGTGAGCGAGACACACCAGTGAGCGAGACACACCAGTGAGCGAGAAACACCAGTGAGCGAGACACACCAGTGAGCGAGACACACCAGTGAGCGAGACACACCAGTGAGCGAGACACACCAGTGAGCGAGACACTTTTTGGCACCTCGCAACAACCAATCCAAATAACTCAATTACAACATATCCAATTAATTCAAATCAATAGTATTCTTTTTTGCTGACCATACCTACAGCTTTTTACTAAGTGCACGTATTATATCAAGGCTTATTACGGACGCCATTTTGCTTTTTGGTCCCTCCAACCCGTACGCGACCGACTAGTTCCTGACGTATCCAAGTTAATATTACCCCTATTTCGAAAGTGCTAAAATCGACCGACAAGAAAATAATTACCGATTGAATTTCTAACTTATATACGTACGCGCTTTTTATCCGGCTTTAATACGTAAAAAATATTCGCAAAATACGTCGTATTAAAAGGTTATAAAATACGTTATAAAGCTATAAAGTAAGGTTATAAGGTTTATTATAAGGTACGTTACGGGGCGCGTTTCGAAATATGTCGTAAAGCGTATCGTAATATTAAAGAATTTATCGGAATAATAATTCGATTTTACGTATTTAAAATAATTAAAATAAACGTTTTTTTAAAAAAAAAATACTTATTAAACGGGATAAATAAATTCTTTTAATCGAAAAAAAGAATTATAATAAAATTCTTTTATTAATAATTATTAAATATAACTAATACGGATAAGTTAAAAAAATAATATAACGTCCGTAATAAGTTTTAATATAATATATATACGTATTAAAAAGTTATTAATATAATTAACGAAAAGGAATATTATTAATTTAAATTAATTAAATATATTATAATTAAGTTATTTGGATTGGTTATTGCGAGGTGCTAAAAAGTGTCTCGCTTACTGGTGTGTCTCGCTCACTGGTGTGGTACGTTATAGTAAAACGAAAGCAAAAAGATAAATACGTTGCGAGTTTTAAAAGGAAGTATTTTAATTAGGCCAAAAAATTACCGTCGACTTTATTAACTTCGAAAAAAATCTTAAAAAATATAAATACGTTATGTTTACTACTAATAGATATTTAGGTTTTATTTAAGATATTTACTTAAAGAACCGAAAATAAGATATGTTAATTATAACGTTTCGATATTTTTTAAAAGTCTTAAAAAATTAAGATAAAATCTTCTCATAAATAATCAAATGTAATAACGAAATTTTGAAAAATTACTAATTTCGTAATATATTTTAATTACCTTTTTTTAATATTAAACTTAAGCCTTAAACATTATATATCCAGGTTTAAAACGGGGGTATAAAACGTTTAAGAAATATAATTAAAAAGAAAACGATTACGATACGAAATGGCGTTAAGTTATTAACGTTTCTGATTATATATATCTTTAAAATGGTAATATATTTAGATAATTATATCCTTAAATATTTCTTTTTTGGTAAACTTTATATAAAGTTTATTATATTTACTTAGTATATAAAAACGGCGTTATAATGCTTAAGTAAAAACCTTAAAAGGTTCATTTACGTATTTATAGCTATATAGCTTACGTTATAACGATTATCGCTATAAAGAAAAAATAAAGGTTTTAAAAGTTAAATCTTAAAACATAAATTAATTTTCTTATCGGTTACCGATTAATAAATATTTACGAAATTTAAAACCTATTAACAAATAAAATTATCGTTATTCGAAACGTGTAATTTAACGAAAAAATTATCTTTTTTAATAATATTAAAGATTTTAATAACGACCTTTTTTACGTTACGGAAAACGAACTGCAGATTTTACTCCGATAAGTAAAAATACCTAATTAAGTTAATAGTTACTTAATATATATCTAAAAAAAGGATAAAACTTTAAACGGAATTTGATTACCGACTAAATCGAAAGGTTAATTTTAAGATGGTACAGGCGAAAAAAACGTACGGGATAAGGGAAAATAAATTTGTTCGTATAAAATTAATTATCCTTATACGACCGTTTTATCCGAATTATTTCCGACCCTTAAATTATTACCGCTATTAACGTTTATACTAATAATTATTACGATTACTGCGTTACCAGAAATAATAAAGGTAACCTTAAATTCCCGTTTTTTTTATTTAATATAAAACAACGGTAAAAAACGAAAATACCTTACGGATAGTAAATATAAGTTCCCCGTACGTTCCGAACCGAAAGGGTATTATTAAAAACGACCATAAAATCTAAAAAGCCGTATTTAATATAAAACGAATAACTTATTTTATAAATACGCGTAATAACCGATTAATAAATTACAAAAGTTTAAGAAAATTAAAAACCCGAAATATAGGCTGCCTTAATCGAAAAGGTTTTAATATATTAAAAATAAAAACGTTAATTAAGTCGTTAAACCAGGTATATAAGCGAAACTTGCCGCCACCGTCGCGAAGTTATAAAAAGCTAAATATATACCCGTTAAAAAAGATATTTCGTAACGTTAAAACGGTTTACTTACAAAATTATAAAAAGTAAAATTTTAAAAATGGTTAATTAATCGTTTATTAACAAAATATTAAAATATATATAAATATACGTTTATAAATTTAATAAATATACCTAGTTCCAAAAAGATAAGGTCCGTTTCGTTATATAAAATAATTAATAACTTAAAAACGTATAAAACGATATATACGCATCTATATTTATTAAAAGTTTATTTCGAACTTTAATTATTATTATGGTTAAGTTTAAGTTAAAACTTAAATAACATAACGTTATAAATACCTTCGTTAACGCGAACTTACTTTAAAAAATATATATAAAAACGCCCTTAAGATATTTATAACGTAATAAAATATTCCTAATTTAAAAGGCATTATACGGATTAAAAAAATCGCTTTTATTTTAATAAAAGGATTTTATTAACATATTTAAGAATTTAAAATTTAACTCCGTTTTTTACGAATTATATTATTTCCTTTATTAAAAGGTTTTTTTATTTTTTTGTGTCGACGACATAATCGTTACGTATAATAAAAAATATTAAAGTCCTATCGATTAATTAATTTAATAAATATAAAAACGATAACGTCTCGGATTAGCGAGCGAGCCAGACTAACGAGCGAGCCGGTTTTTACCACCTTGTAATAACAAACTTAAATTAATCAACCATAACATATTAAATTAATTTAAATTAATCGGATTTTTTTTCGCTAAACGTATCTATAGCTTCTTTATAAGTGCGCGTATTATATCCGGGCTTGCCGGAAACGCCATACTTCCGTTCCTTCGTTTTAACCTTTTTACGACGATTACCTTTAGCCGCTATTAGCTGCATTTTTTTACTACCCCTTTCCTTTTCGGCCAAAAAAAGCTTGTTCTTCTTATAGAATAAATGTTTTTCCTTTTTGAAAACGTTTATTTTTAATTTTGCGACGTTTATTAAGGACGTGGTTGGTTTCGCGTAATTAGGTAACCTTTTGTTTTAAGAGAATAACTTTATGCCAAAATATTAGGTAACTTTTGGCTAACAAATTAACCGATTTAATAATTCTTGTTGGCGAGCTATTTTAATGGTTTTTGATCTTTTTTTGCAAGTAACGCCTTTATTTCGTTGTTTTACGGATATTTGTAGGTATTTTCGTAAGAAGTAAAAGATTGGAACTAGCAGAAATAAGCGGAAAAACTGTCGGTATAGATATAATTAAAATTTCCAAGTCGGATAAAACGTTATTAGGATCGAATGGAATAAGTTTAGCTTTTTGAAAACCGGCTTTGATATTATTTGACGTTATGGCAGCTTTAAATGCGTCGTAAAAATCGGTAAGGAAATCTTTTTTCTTAATGTAAGTATGGTAACGTCGTATTAAACTTTCGATATAAAGCAAATAAGCGCGTTTTAAAATAAAAAAATAAGATACGTTAAAAGGTTGGAACCGATGGGAGGAATGGGCGGGCATATAAAAGGTAATAATATCGTGGTTCGCGTAATATTTTTCGAATTCGATCGAATGGTAGCTTTCGTGGCCGTTAAAGATAAAAAAACGTTTGGTTTTTTTCGTACGCGTTCGTATATATTTATTAAAATATTAAATTTATTTTAAACTTAATTCGTTTATTATCTAATTATTATAATTAGTATTAATCTTTTAATCGGTTAATAATAAATTTTCGCGATATTAAAAATTAAAATAGGTTTTTTCCGCTAAAATAATAAACAACGGTATAACCTAACTTTACAAATTAATAGCTTATATA
The DNA here is from genome assembly GCA_004154915.1 of Monosporascus ibericus. Lineage (NCBI taxonomy): Eukaryota > Fungi > Ascomycota > Sordariomycetes > Xylariales > Monosporascus > Monosporascus ibericus. The sequence continues at coordinate 20,592 of QJNU01000848.1, forward strand.
ATTGTCATCTATTCCCGATTACCTTATTAGGCTTATTTAAATCTTTTACGTTTTTTAACATTAATAATTATTATATCCAATGTTATAAAAGTTTTTATCAAAAAGCCCGTTTCGTCGAAGTTGTAAATATTTTTTTTTTTGCAATGCCGTATTTTACGATTATAGCCAGAATAAATTTGAATTACTTACGAAATATTTCTAGATTTTCGTATAATATTTTTTGATAATCGATTTTTCGATTTAAACGCGTTTTACGTTTTTTTTGCCGGTTAATAAATTTCGACGCCTATTTAATTCCGATACGTATTATAACGCGTTAAGTAAGCAATAAATTTGCTATATTTTTAACGTATTAAAGCCGAATAGGGAACGCTTACGTATCTAGGTTAAGGATTTGGTCGATAATCGATTTCTTTTCGGTTAGCGTTAAGTTTCGCGAATTAGGGATGGTATCGGTTCGGGCGTATCGACCGTAATATCGGGCTTTTAAAGTAAATTCGGGGACGTTATATATAGAATGTAACCTTTTAAAGTTAAGTTTCGGGTCTCGTTTTTTAACCTGGATAGCTAAGTGCATTTTAGCTATTTTCGTAAAACGTTCCATGTTGTTAATGTTAAGAAATTAATAAGTAAAGTTGGAAGGTTAAAGATTTAAGAAAAGTGGCTTGCTTGCTAGTCCGGCTCGTTCGCTGATCCGAGACGTTATACCTTTATAAATAATAAAAACTTATAACGTACCACACTAATAAGCGAGACATACCAGTAAGCGAGATACTTTTTGGCACCTTATAACAATTAATCCAAATAACTTAATTATAATATATTTAATTAATTTAAATTAATAATATTCCTTTTCGTTAATTATATTAATAGCTTTTTAATAAGTATACGTATTATATTAAAACTTATTACGGATATTATATCGTTAATTCTTTTAACTTATTTACGTTAATTATATTTAATAATTATTAATTAAAAGTTTTTATTATAATTCTTTTTATTAATTAAAAAGAACTTATTTATTCCGTTTAATAAATATTTGTCTTTATTAAAAACGATGATTTTAATTATTTTAAATACGTAAAATCGAATTATTACTTTAATAAATCCTTTAATACCGTAATATGCCTTATAACGCGCCCTAAAACGCGCCTTATAACGTATCTTATAATAAGCTTTATAACCTTACCTTACAGCCTTATAACGCGCTTTATAACTTTTTAATACGACGTATTTTGCGAATATCTTTTACATATTAAAGCCGGACAAAAAACGCGTACGTATATAAGTTAAGAATTTAGTCGGTAATTATTTTTTTGTCGGTCGGCTTTAGCACTTTCGAAATAGGGATAATATTAACTTGGATACGTTAGGAATTAGTCGGTCGCGTACGGGTTAGGGGGACCAAAAAGCAAAATGGCGTCCGTAATAAGCCTTGATATAATGCATACACTTAATAAAAAGCTGTAGGTATGGTTAACGAAAAGGAATACTGTTAATTTGAATTAATTAGATATGTTGTAGTTAAGTTATTTGGATTAGTTGTTGCGAGGTGCCAAAAAGTGTCTCGCTTACTGGTGTGTCTCGCTTACTGGTATGGTACGTTATTATTTTAAATAATATGATTATAAAAAAAGACGTATTAAATAATTATAAAATTATCTTTAAAAGTAATTAAGAACATAAATTTTCGATTAACCTTTACGAACGATTTAAACGAATGATAAAAAATTAAAAATAAAAAATCCGAAAAAAAAAACGAAAAAATAAGATAATACAATACTTAATTTTAAGTACGATAAAAATACTTTAAAGAATTCCGAATTAAAATATATTAATAAAGAAAACTTTTAAACGTAAATTTTTTTATATAAAGTTATTTTATCTTCATAAAAAACATAAATAAAATAATTATAAACTTTTAATTAATAAAATTAAAAACGTATTAAAACGTTAAAAAACGATTTAAAACACGAACGTTATTTATAAAACAGCTGCAAAATAATAAGATTTAAAGAAATTAGCGAAGGTTTCCGAAAAAAGTTTTAACCGTAATAATAAAAATTAACAACGATTTTATTATTTTATCAAATACGAATTAAAACATATTAATTTACTGTCTTTATAAATTACGGAATAATAAAAAGTAATTATATTATATTATATACAATTAATTACTTTCGGTTACCAGAAAAAAATTAAACTTCATATTACCGAAAACGTAAAAAGTTAAATATTCGTTTACGGTAAAAAAAAGAAAATCACCTGCAAAATTAATTACCTTAATAGTTTCGCTAAAAAACGAAACCAAATAAAAAGTTTCGATACTACGTTAATAAAAAATTGTAATATAATTTTAAAAGAATTATAGTTATATTAATATAACAGTTTAATTAATTAAATAATGAATTAATTAATTAAATAATGAATTAATTAAAATTCGTTTTATATTTTTTCGAGAAAAAATAAAATATTAAAACATTTTAATATTTAATCGAAAAAAATAATAAATATAAGTATAAAGATATAACAAAAGTTTTATTACTTGAAAAAAAAGGTATTATTAAAGAATATAACGTATTATCGTTATTAGTAAAATAGAATTACTAAAAATAAATAATTGCTTAAAATGCTAACTTTTAAAGTTAAAAATTATAATTAACGTACTTTTATAATATCATAAATACGAACGATTATTTCGAAAATATTCGAAACGAAATTACCGGAATATAAGGAATAAAACTATAAAATAATCCTTAAAGAAAAAATATCCACTAAATTTTATTCGATTTATAAGCTTAACGAAATAAAATTATAAATATTACGTAAATACCTTAAAAATAAACTTTAAAAGGATTATATATAATGCTTTAATTTATCGGCCGAATACTTTATATTTTCGTATTAAATAAAAACGGAAAGTTATATCTAATTATTAATTTAAAATAATTAAACTATATTACCTTTAATTAATAAAATAAAATAAAGTTTTTATAAAATAAATTAATTTATAAATTTAAACTTTAAAAATATAATTATATGCGTATTAAGTTAAAATACGAATAAAGAATAACTTTTAATACGAAATATGAATTTTTTTAAATATTTTATTACACTCTTTAAATTTATAAACGTATTAATAACCTTTTAACATATAATTAACTATGTACTTAAAAATTACTTAAATATTTTCGTTATTTATTACCTCGACGATATTTCCATTTAGTTAAGAAATAAAAAGAAATATATAAAATACGTTTACATAATTTTTTAAGGCTTAATAAAAAGTTAATTTATTAATTAATACAAAAAAAGTTAATTTTATATAAAAAAAAGGGTTTTAAAATATATTAAAAAGGATTTTAAAAAGATTACTGCAATATATAAATGAAGAGTATTTATTATAATTAAAAAATATAAATTTTCTTTAAATTTATTAATTATTATATAAGATTTATTTAATATTTTAATAAAATAGTTATGCTATTTTTTAATTTAATAAAAAAAGAAAATAAGATTTTTTAAATAATAAAAACGGAAATCGCTTTTCGGAAAATTAAAAAGGTAATTATTAATAAGTTAATATTAATTATATATATTTTAAATTACGTTTTAAGCGCAATAATTAAATATTATAATAATTAAAGCAACTTATACCTTATCGCGTTTTATTTTTATAATTTTAAAAAAATAAAGTTAAATTATAACATTTCCGATAAAAATTTATAACTATTATTAAACTATTTTGAGAATTTAAATATTATTTTTTAAAAAACGTTTACTGGATTAAGATATATAACGATTATAAAAACTTTATTCGTTCTATTATTACCAAAGAATTAATAAAGTAATAATAACGTTATGTCGAAAAATTAACAAAATATAATTTCGTTATTATTTACACACTTTATTATCCACCTATAAATTAACATATACTACGATTAGTTTACCTGTTATGACCTAGCAGCTTGGCTGCTATATAAACGGACGAGTCACCAAACTGGACCCATTATAAATCAAAAGTTTACGTAACTAACTTAAAGGTCTTAACGTACTAAATACCTTAAGCTTTTTAAGCTATTATAAGAACTTAAAAACTTTAACGGGCGTAAGGGTTCGAACCGCTGAAGCACCTTAAACTAAATCGAGGATATATACGCTTATTACCTTTTATAGTTTAGATAAATTACTAGCTTATAATATAACTTAATTACTTAAATTATTCTTATTAATCTTCTATTACTAAACGTAATTATTAAACAGCTTATTGCTCAGTTTCCTATAATATTATTACTAATATAAACCGTACGACTAAGTTTAATAATTTATTAAACCTTTTAACCGTTATACGTTATAAGCTTTTATTTAGTAATACTGTTAAACTTTAAGCAATATCCTTAACATTATATCGTCTAGCAAGCAGCCCGTCCTTAAAGGAACCTTTCAAATCCCCGAAAATAACACCATAAATTCTGACAATAAAAATACTCAACTCAGTTTTTCCTAAAAAGAAGCTTTACGTTAACTTAACTAGCTAACTAACGCGGTTACGTAACTTACTAACGATAAAATCGAACTTACCCGTACGCTTAAGAAAACTCGTAACCAGTTAAAAGCTTAAAAAATCGAATTAAAAAGATAAGCAAATATAAAGTAATTCGATTAACCGAATTAACCAGCTTAACCAGTACAACTTACCCAGATAGCTTAGGGTAAAAAGGCCAGAAAAGTTTTAAAGCTTATTAAGCTTACTCTTTTTAACGGAACTATTACTAAGTTATAATAATTTCTTATAAAATGCCGTACCTATTTTAGATACTTTCCGATTAAACTTATAACATTTACCTTTCGAATCCAGTTCCCTATAAAATAACTAATCGAAAACGCGGTTACCTGGTTTAAACCGACCTTTTGTAAGTAGGTTCCTAATCTTTTTAATAAAGGTTTGCCGAAATTATAACTATTTATAACAACTACGAAAGGTTTAAGGAAAAACTAAAAAAGGCATTCGGAATGGTAAACGAAAAAATTAAAGCCGAAAACAAAATTAAAGATCTAAAGCAGAAGTGATCTGCCTTTAAGTACGGTAACTTTTTCGTTTAACTGGTTTCGAAGGTTAACTAAGAATAAAAGGCATTAATAACCATATTCTTCGACGGCTTAAAGGAAGAAGTACAAAAAGAACTATTTAAAAATGAACATTCTGAAACGTTAGCGGACTATATCGCTATGGTAGTCAAAATCGACGACCGACAGTACGCTTAGAGAATTCAACATTCTAAAAAACGACAAAGAAACAAACCAAAACATTCCTTTAATATCGGTACGCTACGAAAAACCAACATATCCTATAAGACGGCACCAGGACCCATAAAGTTAAACGCAATTTAACAACGCGACTCTTATATTATCAAGTGTTATAATTATAACAAAATGGGACATAAGGCCTACTAATGTAAGGTACTTAAAAAGCTACAACAGAATAACTGGACATTAATTCTCCGAGGACCTTTTCGAAATAACTAAAAAAACGATAATAAATTAATTAACCTAATCAAAATTAGGGTTAACCATAATCTCCTTAAGGAAGTATAATAGGAACTTTAAAAGATAAAAAAGTTATCTTAAATAGCTATTCAAAAATAACAAACCTTTACCACAGGACATATAGTAACTTAATAGCTAAAAAACACGATAAATAGAAAAAGCGTATAAAGGATAAATTACTTTCCCGTTCCTAAAAAAAAGGACGATAACGGTACGAACAGTTAAAACTAAACGTATAAATTAAGGAATACCAAGGTTAAAACGAGAACTTATTACCAAAATAACCGGACCAACACGGGAAACTTTATGCTATCCAATACAAACGCGCCCATTACCTTAAATATAAAAAAAAAATAACGATACATCGAAAAACGACCTACAAAAATGTATAATCAAAAATTTAACTTCTATAATTAAATAGGAAAAGACCTTAACGTACCAGACAAGCTCACGGCGCACACAAGCTCGCGGCGCGTTTTTTGGCACCTCGCAATAACTAATCCAAATAACTCAACCATAACAGATCCAATTGATTCAATCGACGGTATTCTTTTTCGCTGACTATATATACAGCTTTTGGACAAATGCACGCATT
>QJNU01000849.1:0-26624 GCA_004154915.1 Monosporascus ibericus
CCCCCCGCCCACGTTTCTGCTCGGCAGTCGAACAGAATCCGCAGGAGGACCCCGGCGGGCAAGTTCGGATGTGTACGTAGTAGGACGCCTACGTACTGATTACTGATACTGGCATCTTTCCTATGTTGTTTCGTTCTTCGTGCGCCACGCAAGCGCGAAGTCTCGATGATCTGCATAGACCCCTGGTTTTACCATCCCTAAGGAACGAGTTGGTTTAAGTCTGATCTTTCTATTCGCCGGTCGCTTCGTTACATTGACCGCAACCGGTATAGTGCCGCCTGTCATCCATTAGTCGGACTTTGTGCAAGTTTCGCCTCGCCTATATGCACCTTCTACGGCTACACAGCGTATTTGCCCAGTTAAAGACCATCACAACGACTGGCATGGTGTCATGCCTGAGCCTACCATGGTTCACTCTGTGTTGTTATAATTAACGGGTTGACTCATGTCCTGGGCTGCGTATCCCGTATCCTGATTGATGGTTGACACCCACACGAACACTACTTCCCGAGCATCTCTTGCCCACTATTCCTCGCGATGGCTCCCGTTGAGGTTCTTTGCCTGCCCGCGGCTACATCATTCCTATTCTATCAGTCAAGGGGTGAAAACCACTGTAATGGACGGATGGAAAATATTCTGCCCCTTTGCCGCTCCGTTAGGAGTTGGTCTCTAGATGATCTGAGCACCGAGCTACTGGTCCTCATCTTCGAGCAGGTAATTTATGCAATGTCTCACCTGATATCTCACCATGAGTACCCCGTCGCTGACGGATTGTCTCACAGCTTCGGGATATTGACAGGCGGTCGCTTGCCGCTCTACGTCAAGTGTCAAGGAGATTCGAAAGCATTGTCACGCCAATAAGATATAGGTCGTTATGTCTGAATGAGCATATTATACACCCAGAGGCGGAGACACATTTCTCTGAAGCTCTGCAGCAGATATATGCTCATACGAGACACGTGGACGCGAGAAGCGACCTTGACGCGGAGGGGGTTAGACGGATACTGGATGGGATTGAACACCTATCGTCGCTCAGGTAATGAAACGCCCACTCTAAACGCCTTCTACATACGTTTAAGGCAACGCTCACATGGAACGTCCTCAATAGATGGCTATACGTCGGCAGTGACCTCCACTCAGGAGCTTTCTGTCCGCCCTCGGATATTCTCAGCCAGCGGCACCTCCAGGTCAACAAGACGGAGCTGTACGTCGAGAATCTACCGCTCCATAACTACGACGGCCAACAACAACAGGACATCTACCTCCGGGTCATCCCGGCGGGCAACCTCGTGTCGCTTCGGCTCTCGAGCCCGAACCCGCCTCTCACGACGCGGCTCGAACCCCTGAAGCGGCTGCTGCTGCGGGCGCGGCGGCTCCGGGTCCTCGACTACCGCGACCGGGGGCAGGGGACACATTTCCGGTTCACCTCCTCGGAGGGCGAGGTTGAGGGCGAGGAGGACCAAACGCTACCGCCCCTCGAGGACCTGACCCTGCAGTCGTACGACTGGGACCACGGAGCCGACGTCGCCGCGCGCCACTGGGACTTCTCGCGCCTGCGCGCCCTGCGCCTCGTGGACGTCCCCGCGTTCAACTTCCTGTCCTCGGTGGACCCCGAGCGGCTCGCCGGCCTGCATACCCTGCGCTGCGACGACTTCAGCGCGCACCTTCCCGTCGACCGCCGCGCCGACGCCACGAGGGCGCTGCGCCGGCTCGTCGGATGCATCCGCGCCTTACGCGTGCTCGAGGTTACGTGCCACACGCGGCTCTTCTTCCCCCCCGACGACGGGGACGCGAAGGACGAAGACAGCCCGCTGCTCCGCCACGCGCCCACCCTGCGCGTCCTGCGCCTCCGAGACCACGCGGGCACCGGCTTCGGCGACGGGGCGGCGCCGCCGTGCCCGACGCTGCGGGTTTCGGACACGTTGCGGCTCGCGCGGCGGCTGCGCGGGCTGCGGAGTCTCGAGCTCGACTTCGACGTCCGCGCGTGCGACGACCCGCGCGGGTTCCTGCGCGCGCTGGGCGCGTTCCCGCGGCTCGAGGAGCTCACGCTGCACGTGCAGACCGTCCTACGGCCAGTGGACTTGTTTGAGGAGGAGTACTACTCAACAGGTCCCGTACATCCCGTTCACCACCAGCAGCAGTTCCGCCATCATCCCCCGCACACTCGCACGCTCGCGGCCGCGGACCCCGACCGCGAAGCCGCGCAGCACACCCTCGCGGCCCTGGTCCGGGCCAGGAAGAACAGCGGCAGCGCCACGCCCTGGCGCCGGATCGCGCTCGTCGTCGGCGGCTGGCGGCCCGTCCTGAGCGTGCGGCGCGGCGGCGAGGCGTGGCGCGCTCTCAACGCCAGGGGGGTGTTCGCCGAGCGGTGTTTCGTGCTCGAGAGGGTCGAGAATGGGGATGAGATGGTGTTGAGGGAGGAAATTGCACGGAGAGTTGAGGGGTAATGGATAGATCGGAGGAAGAAGGGCGGGGTTCAAGTCACGGGGGGTTTCGAGTCTAGGATGAACGGCGAATTGGATAGGTAGACATCGCCGAAAGCAGGCTCCGGGATAGAACCCATGAGACTGGAATATACCATCCTGGGAATCTTACAAGAAATGCTGTGATAGTTGGGCTTATTCGCCGGCCTAGCAAGCGGTAAAGTAGTGCAGTCCTGGCTATTATTCAGACCGCTTGGACAATCGGCCAAATATTGATCGTTACGAATGGGACCATGCCGCCTTTAATATAGATGTAGATCACCGGTCTGGGGGATTGCTTCTCATCACTACGACATCAGCGGAACGCATATCTGTAAAGGGTTGATGGACGTGTGTGGTGCAAGAGCCACTCCAGTGTCGCCTACCAGAGGTAAGTATGAGCTTCAAAGCCCACAGAAACAGTTAACCCTCATCGTCACGGTTAAACCTTGCCTCACTCTCGGAGACCACTCAGAGCAGGTCATATGCGTCTCGCCCGGTTACAGAGTGAAATCGGACCCATCCACTCGGGGCGATGTTCCCTATGACAGGAGCACCGGGGCGGTTAAACTAGCAATGACGAGTGGGGAGTTGCGGTCAACCTGCTTCCAACGCATGAACTGGACGATTTGTCTTTTATAAAGTATTTCATTGCTGTCCATGATGTACGCTCTAGAATTGGTGGCGTAGTCTATTGCACTTTTCAGTCCCATTCGACGCCTGTGGCCAACGTTCCCGGGATCTCTCATTTTTGGGGGCCGCCTAGAACGCCGTCTCTGGCAAGTTCATGTATAGTTCGTCTTAACGGATGCTCCTTCGAGTACGAAGACGTCATAATCCCATACAACCCTCTTAATCAAACTAGTACTCGTTAGAATTTGTGCGTGCTTGAGTGGGAACGTCAGGGCGACTTACTGGGGTCAAGAAAGACTCGGCCACGAATCTGGCCCTTGCGTTTAACTGGCTTTCGTTAGCAACTCTCGGCTCAGGAGGCACAGGGAAACGCAGCCGGGCAACCGAAACAAATAGCCAGGGAAGGGGGGAGACTAGAGAGGAAGACATACGAAGAGCTTCATCTCGGAGATCTCCTTGTCGACCTCCTCCATAAACTGGATGATGAAGTCGACGAGCTTATGCTTGAGCATCTCCTCGGTGTGGGAGTTGGTGACGAGGAAGGAGATGTCGTAGCCGCGGACGGGCTTGCGGCGCAGGATGAAGAAGGCCTCGGCGCGCTGCGTCAGGAAGCGCGTGAACTTGTGCACGAGGATGCCCTCGATCTCGTCGGCCTGCTTGATGCGGATGCTGACGCGCACGCTGTTGATGCTCGGCTCGATGAGCACGCGCTCATTCTCGTTGCGGGACACCGTCAGCGCGTTCAGCAGCACCTCGGGCGACGTCTGCGCCTCGATCTCAGGCACGTTGTGCCGCTCCGACGTCTGTGACGCGAAGTTGGACAGACACAGCGCCGCCGTCAGGCTGCTCCGCACGCACTGCAGGTACGGCCGTAGCGACTGGGACTAGCGTCGTGGTGCGTTATGCCCGCCGTCAGTTATGGAGGTCTTGGGAACGAGCAGGGAGTAAAGGGCGAGTGGTTAGGGAGGGTCTGGTTTACCATTGTGTAGGCGGTGTTCGTGGCGGTAGGCAGAGATGGTCGATAGAGAGTGGTTGCCGGTCTCTACGGCCTCGACAAAGTCGGCTATCGATGGAGGGGTGCCGTATATGGGCGTATCTGATCGTCGTTCCTTGTGGCGGCAGGGTGTGTTGAACCGTCTAAGAAGTCTCGCATGTGAGGTTCGTCGAAGCAACCGCCCAATTGCTCGCCTGGGACTTGGCAATTACGACGATCAGGTTGCGGGCTCCGGGTCTTTGTATGTACACTTTAAGGTGGGGGCATTTAAGTTAGGGAGCTCAGGGGAGTCGGGGTCGGAGCTTCGGGAGCGTCTCGATGTGAGGCAGTTGAGGCGGGTGAGGCTGAATAAACACGTGACGTCAGCCCCAAGCCACATACAGATAACCAATGCCTATCTTATCGATATCTCTGTGGCTCGAGCTTTTCAGTCGATGTGGGCGGGGCATTCAGCCTTTGTGGCTTTACCCGCCTACGCATACGTAAGGCACAAGATCCCCTGCATAATCCACGACTTCCGCCCTCCCCCACTTTTGAGAGCCAAGATCACAACCACGGCCGCCACCGTGAGAGGGAAGACAGGGCAGTACGAAGTACGTAGCTTCCATCCGGCGTGGAAGCTTTTAGATTGCTGGAGTTTACGTACACCAAGTTTGCCTGCCGATTTACAAGCGAACTCCTTTTCCCTCTTTCCCCCTGGATTTCTACCCGGTCTCTTTTTGTTAGACCTTTTTCCCTTCTTCCTATTCATATTCCACTCTCCTTCATTCCGAGGTACAACCCAGAACACCCCCTGCAGGTCAAGATGGCGTCGATACCAGGTAAGAAGACTGCCCCTTTGCCTTCTACCTGCGTATCCAAAATGATAGCTAACATCCTTTTGTCCGTCGTAGTCGTCGTTAAGCATCAGGGAAAACCCTACAATGTCGAAGTGGACCCCGAGTCGACCGGAGAGGTTTTCAAGTTCCAACTGTACAGCCTGACCGGAGTGGAGCCCGAACGTCAAAAAGTCCTCATCAAGGGTGGCCAACTGAAAGATGATGCGCCCATGAGCAAGTTCGGTCTGAAGCCGGGTCAGAGCCTCATGATGATGGGAACTCCGGGAGGTGATGGCGCCGCCGAGCTTGCCCGGCCTAAGGACAAGATCAAGTTCGTGGAGGATATGACGGAAGCCGAAGCCGCGCAGCAAGAGGGGGCGACGCCTGCAGGGTTGGCCAACCTGGGAAACACATGCTATCTCAATTCGACGCTGCAGACCCTCCGTGCCATCCCGGAGCTCCAGAATGCTCTCACCAAGTACGAACCACAGAGTGCTAGTGCTACGGGTACTACGCCTCAGCTGGATCTGACGAGACAGCTTCGAGACCTCTACAAAAATATGTCGGAGACGCAGGAGGCCTACGTCCCGATGGCCTTCCTAAGCGCGCTACGAAACGCATTCCCCCAGTTCGCCGAACGGTCCCGGACGGGTGCGGGCTTTGCGCAGCAGGATGCCGAGGAAGCCTGGTCGCAGATCATCTCCCAGGTACGGCAGAAGCTGCGGGTGAAGCCGGCACCTGAGGACTCCGAAACTCCTTTCATCGACAAGTACATGTCTGGAGAATTTACGACGACCCTCGAGTGCGACGAGCCTGCCGCGAAAGAGGGAGGAGAACAGCCCGTCACTTCGAAGGAGCCGTTCTTGAAGCTCAACTGCCACATCGACGGCAACACGAATCATCTGCGCGATGGTATTATAAGCGGATTGAGCGAGAAGCTGGACAAGAGATCTGAAGTTCTGGGCCGAGACGCCGTTTACACCAAGACATCCAAGATCTCCCGATTACCCAAGTATCTGACCGTTCACTTTGTTCGCTTCTTCTGGAAGCGGGAGACGCGGAAGAAGGCCAAAATCATGCGCAAGGTCACGTTCCCCCACGAGCTGGACGTTGTCGAATTCTGTGACGAGAATCTTAAGAAATTGCTCGTCCCCGTCAGGGACAAGGTCCGGGAGATTAGGAAGGACGAGGAAGATTTCGAGCGGGCACGGAAGCGCCGCAAGCGGGGGGATAACGCAGGCGACGACGTAGCAGGCGGCCACGGCGCCTCGGCCAAGGATGCGAAGAAGGACGAGAAGAAGGCCAGCGGAGGCAGCTCGGCCGACGGCGACGTCGAGATGGCGGAAACGTACAAGACAGACGCCGAGATCGATGCAGAACGCGAGGCGGCCATCATGGCGGCCAAGAAGGAGCTGTACGCTCTCATCGACCCGGAGCTCGCGCGCGACGACGGCGCCAACCAATCGGGCCTGTACGAGCTGCGCGGCGTCGTCACCCACCAGGGCGCCAGCGCCGACAGCGGACACTACACGGCATACGTCAAGAAGTCGGGTACGGGAGGCAAGCGCAGGGAGAACGAGCACAAGGACGACAAGTGGTGGTGGTTCAATGACGACAGGGTCTCGGAGGTCACGGCCGACAAGATCGAGGCGCTCGCAGGTGGCGGCGAGTCCCACTCCGCCCTGATCCTACTGTACCGCGCGATTCCGCTCCCCTCGGCCGAGGGCACCGTGGTGGAGGAGTAGATTGGGATGCTCGGGAATGGCTGTTGGTGCCCGCCTTAGTTAGACATTGTACGAGTCGCATGACTTACGGCGAAAGGGATGGCAGGGGGGGATAGCATGCTCGGCACGACGTTACAGTTGGAGCGGAACGTGGCTTAGAATTAGGCAGTTAGCCAAGGGCCCGTAGCCGCTGCTGTACACTCACGAAAGGGGCCCGTTTGGTCTATATAATCGATGCCGTCCTGGTCGATTCCTGTGCTTTTATGTTCCTAATGTCTAATTTTGGGCCGATTCAGCAGTGATCAATTGCGCTCCGTTTCCCGCTATTAATTTCATCAGATGACGCATATATACGGCTCAACCGCGTGTAAATACAAGCGCTTGTGACTAAATAGTAATGATATTATCTCCACCGAAGCCCTTCCCGTTTGAAATTAACAAACTAGCAAGCAAGTTAACCGTCTAGGCGCAATACACATGGCGTACATACGATACGTCCCGTAGACAACGTACCTTTACGCCGTCGCCGGCTTTTTCAGCTGCAGAAATGTGTCCCCGTGGTCCGCAATTTGAGAGTGGCGACCTGAGCCTCAGGTCACCCTGGGCGAAATAACCCCCATCCATCCGCCAAGGAGCTGAGCTTATGAATTTCGAAAAGGCCGGGGGCAGTTTCTCCAACCTCTACGGGTGTGTGTGGTTACAAGCATTAGGTGGTGTGCGTGGCTGTCAGGAGATAATATTGAAGGGTCCCCTGGGGGCTCCGGGACCGAATAGTTAGGCTCTTCGTGTGTATATAACGGGCTTCGCCAACGAAAAGTTAAGAGACACGCATGAATGGCCACCTATTCACTACCTAACTACGAACTACCTTCAAGCTACTTCTTCTACCTTTCTCTTTATACTTCACCATTTCCCCGGGCAATAACCGAATCGCAGTATTTCATCGCGATCCGCTCTCGGGTATTGGCTGGCGGGCGGAAGATAGGGGGGCAATGACAACTTGCCCTGGGCGCGAGTGTGGCTGGCTATGCCCCCACCCCCACCCCCCCCCCCGCGGGACCGGATGGATTTGCGGCCGCCACACTTCGCGTCAGAGGTGGTTATCGTCGACATTCAAGTCAGTTGACGTTCCGCAAGTAAGGAAGTCGGGCCACATCCGCAATGAGACTGCAAACTCTCCCAGTCCGGTTCGGGTTTTTGGCGTCTAAATTATCCATCTCTAAGACTTGAGGTTCTGGACCCATGCACTGCTCGTATATGCCGTTGGCTCTAATAGTTGTTGGTGCGACATTTCAGAGCTGGCTTGGCGAAGAGGAGGCTTTTTGCCCGTTTAGGAGTTGGCTGACGTGATCATGGAAGCCTCGCGGCACAGCCACAGTAACGGGACGGTAACGTCGTGGAAGTGGGAATATAGATTCCAAGGAGGGACATTATTAGTATTCGAACGGAATATCCCCCTGGAAGCACTTCATCTCCTGTCAATGGCTTTGACTGAGTAAAAGGTAGCAGTAGCTGAGGAGGAACAGCCAGTCAAGAAACACCGGACAAGGGCATGTACAAAGAAGGAGGGTAATTACGCCCTGTGATAGATATTGTAGCTTTGGGGCTTCCGTGTATCAGAGGCACCGTAGAATCCTTCTCCTTCCTAGCACTAGAGGGAACATACTAGTCACAAGATCGCGCTTTCCTATGGCATTCCCTGTCCGCTCGTAGAGTACGTTGTTAGCTGCAAGTGCGATGCCGTGTGTGTGGCTCGTACGCCCCCTTCTCTCCCTTACATTACCACTCAGCGGGAATTTAAACCTGGGCGTAGTCCTCTTCTCTTGTAGGACATTCCGCTTCGTCTGCGAGTTTTATTCTGAAGGCGGATATCGACATGGCGCCAGAAGCAGAACCGGCCTATGGACGAAGGCTAATGCCTTCCGTCCTTGACGAACTCGCGAAGACAAACCCCAACAAGCTCTACGGCGCCATTCCCAACACCACAGATGTCACGGAAGGCTTTCGAGACGTCAGTGTCGCGGATATAGCCAGGTGTGCCAATTTCATGGCTTCTTGGATCGTCGAAAAGTTTGGACGAAGCGAGAGCTTCGAGACTCTCACATACATAGGCATAGAAGATTTCCGAGGCATCGCCGTCTTCCATGCAGCAGTGAAATGCGGATATAAGGTCGATCATCTCGCACGCTCCGCTAGGCAGCCTTGCTAATATGTATATAGCTTCTGCTTCCGTCTCCGCGCAACCCCCCGGCGACTAACGTCTCCTTGATGGCTCAGACGCGAAGCACAAAGTTGCTGCATGTCGCTGAGGTTCTTCCTGTGGTCAAGCAGCTACAGAATCTGGAACCAACTATTCGCCCTGAGGTAATTCCGTCTTTTAGCGACATGATCAACAGCAACCCGGAGCATTTCCCGTACGAGAAGGACTTCGAGAGGGCCAGAGATGATCCCATACTGGTTTTACACTCATCCGGCTCAACTGGTAACACTTCTGAGGCGACTCGTGGAAGAAGGAGACGCTAACGGCAAATCAGGACTTCCCAAGCCTATCACGATGACCCATGGCTCGTTAGCGGTACTCGACAATGAGAAGAACTATCCCGAGGTTCCTGGCCGTAAAAGAAGAGATTCATCGTTGTTCAATCTCCAGGGGGAAGCTCGATATTACACCGTGTTTCCATTCTTCCATGTAGGGCTCACTATCATCTGTATTTTCCTCTCAATCGACCTGCTAATTAATGAGTAGCTTGGCGGATTTGTGGCTCTTGCTTGTTAGTTATCTAAAGGCACCTCATATTCGAACCTGCCTCTAACAGATCAAAGGCAATCCAATACTAAACAACGCATCCCCAGTGTTAGGACCGCCTAACATGCTTCCGGACGGCAACGTCCTCAGAAATGTGAGGCTGTGTCATAAACTGCGAGTAATTCTCCTTCCACCCTCCGTCACCGAACAGATTATCCAGGAACCGAACGGTATTGATTTATTCAAAGACCTCGAGTTCGTCGTCCACAGTGGTGCACCGTTGAATCCCGTCGCCGGGGATAGACTCTCGAAAGTCGCTGATTTGGTCTCGGTCTACGGTTCAACAGAGACTTTTGTGATACCCGAGTTAGCCGTAGCCCGGGAGGACTGGGCCTGGCACGAATTCAACCCGGCCTTCAAACACGAAATGCGACTGTACGATCCAGCCGACGGGACGTATGAGATGGTCGTCCTCGCCGACGCAACCAACAAGGACACTAGTGCCATTCACCACAATATGCCTGGTGTTACAGAGTACCATACCAAAGACCTGTTCACACGTCATCCCGAAAATCCTCGGCTTTTTAAGTATTATGGACGGAGAGACGACATTATCGTCCTCGCCAATGGTAGCAAGCTCTATCCCATTCCCTTAGAGATCAGTGTCCAAAGCCACCCTTCCCTAAACGGTGCCTTCGTAATTGGCAACGGCCGAACCCAAACAGCTCTGCTTGTGGAGCCCAGAGAATTCCCCGATGAAGGCCAGCGAACCAAGTTCCTCGAAGAGCTCTGGCCGCTTGTGGAGAGGTCCAACTCCCTCATTGCAGGACATGGGCGCATTCAGCAAGGCAAGGTGATTTGTGCGAAGCCGGATAAGCCGTTCGCAAGAACCCCGAAGGGCACCGTCATACGCAAGCTCTCCGAGGCACTCTACCACGACGAAATTGAGCAGCTGTACTCGGACTCGTCGCCTGCGAAGAAAACGGTGAGAGTAGGGTTGAAGTCAACCATGAAGCCCGTCTACGAGCTTCCGGACGTCATGGAATTTGCCCGAAACGTTCTTTCCTCATCCTTCGCTGCGGCGGCCACCATTCCCGAAGACGGCGATTTCTATGCATACGGCCTGGACTCGGTACAGACGCTGGAGATCGTCTCTAACCTGAGGCGCAATCTCCAAGATCAAACTTCGTCCCCCACCACGTGGGTCTCGCCACGGACCCTCTACCGGAATTCGACCATTCTGGATCTATCACGCTTGCTGAAGGGATTCCTTGATGAGGGTGCTTTCCCCGAGGAAGACTCTGAACTTGCGCAGGCTGACGTAATGGACGAGATCGTGGAGAGACACACGAACGCGCTGCCGAAGGGCTCTGGATCTCAAACTACAGAATCTTCAGGGACATCCGTAATTGCCCTGGTGGGATCAACTGGCTACTTGGGCTCAAATTTTCTAGCTGCCCTTTTGCAAAACCCTAGCATCTCTCGCATCTACTGCCTGAATCGCGGCAGGGATGCCCAGGTGAGACAAGAAGTCGCTCTACACGAGCTCCTGACCGGCGCAAAGCCATGCCTACAGAGACTGAAGTACATGACGATCGAGCTTGGACAGCCTTTGCTGGGACTTGGCCAGAATGACTATGACACGCTGGCTGCTGAAGTCGAGGTCATTGTCTACAACTCCTGGAGACTCGACTTCGGTCTGGGCATCCGGTCATTCGAACCATTTCTCCGCGCAACAAAAGACTTAGTGGAGCTCTCAGCGGCCAGTAAAAAAGGTATGCGCATCGTTTTCATCAGCTCCACGTCCTCGGTCGCGCAGATGGCCCGCAAGGCCACGGTACCCGAAGCCCCCGTCCCGGACGCCGCGGCGGCGTTCAACACCGGCTACGCGCAGTCGAAGCTTGCCGCCGAGCGGATCCTCGCGGACGCGAGTCGGATCTCCGGCGTACCCATCTCGATCGTCCGCGTCTGCCAGGTCGGCGGCCCGACGACCGGCTCTCCCGGCACGTGGGCCGACCAGCCGTGGATATCTGCGCTGCTGCGCACGGCAAAGACGCTCAAGTCTATTCCCAGCCGGGTAGCACCGATCGACTGGGTCCCGGTGGACACGGTGGCCGCGATGCTCCACAACCTCGTTCTCGAACCCGCCGACGGGGTCCTGCGGGTCTACAACATATACCCGGCCCAGCCGCGGCCCTGGAAGCACCTCGTCGACGTATTCCGCGAGAGGCACGATATCGCGGAGATGATTCCCTTGTCGCAGTGGGTAAAGAAGCTCCGCGACGTCGCCGACCCTACTCCCGAGGACGTTGACAGGATGCCCGCTTTGAAGTTGCTGGACCACTACAGCGCGCTTGGTGACGGGGTCACGGGGATCGCTGTTGCGACTGAGCATGCCGACATGGTTTCCAAGGTGCAGATACCCGTTGCGGATGATGATATGTTAAGGAGCTGGTTGCAGGATTGGGGTTTGTAGGTGTTTATGTGACGGTTATTTTGTGGCACAGAAACTCAGGGTCTGTGACTTCTTGCCCCTGGACACCCAAGGAGCCAAATCACTCTTTATACACAAGCAGACACTGTAATAGGGAGATGAAGGGGTGGTGGCAGCTAAAGTCGCTCAAATATCCGCTAGTGACAAAGGGTATGTGTTCCCCATGGAGAAGAAATAGGAGGAACTGCCGCATGAGGCTCTCGTTACTGCCGCTCATTCTTTTTAGCGGATCGCTGCCTATTATTCTGAGCGTTAGTACTAAATATCAACATTCATTGTCACACAAGCTATTCAAGTACCATTGTATTCAAGGTAAGTAAGGAGGTTGTGCATCTGCCATCACACCATTCAACCCCCTTGCTTCCACACGACCTGGCTTGCCCATATTAAGGCACATCGTTCGTACCAATACCTAGTGCAAGGAATCTGGGCTGTTATTATTCCTCTTACTGTCTCTTAGCAATTCTCATTCCACGCATTGGTCGCCCGTCCGCCGGCAATTGTGG
Organism: Monosporascus ibericus; assembly: GCA_004154915.1. Classification (NCBI taxonomy): domain Eukaryota; kingdom Fungi; phylum Ascomycota; class Sordariomycetes; order Xylariales; genus Monosporascus; species Monosporascus ibericus. The sequence goes on from QJNU01000849.1 coordinate 12,378, forward strand.
ACTTTTACTCGACCCGTCCTTAGCCTCTCGCGCTTCGTCCCTTCTCCACCCCCTTCCCTGAGCTGCTTTGGGTGGCTCTACACGTTGTATGTGGCCACAGGCGGGTTGGAACACGTGGGTTCTCGGCGGCTATCCCCCGAGGCCGATGTCTGTACGTAATGTTCCATTACTGGCGTTTATCCTCCGTACGGTCCAAATATGCACCCGCTCGAGGCTGCGGACACAAGACGCTACTGACGGATACTGCATATCAATTCACACTTTTCCATTTGGGTTACTCTACGGATAACTAAGAAAAGTGAGGCATGAATAGTTATTCATTTACTACTTATACTGCGCGCCACATTCTAAATTACATCTTTTGCCTTCCATTCTGTGCTTTACTTTTCTTCAGGCGCTATGTCGGTATTTTGGTTGTTAAGCTGCTTACCCTACCCACACAGCTGATTTGAAGTATGGCTTAATATAAGGAAGGGTGCGCTATAGAACACCCGGGGGAAGGCAACGAGTGAGGCAGTGGTTATATATATATAAATTACCGAGGGTTATGTACCACCACGCCCGGTGTCTGATATGACGGTGCTCTAGCTCCGCGGACGATGTAATTAAGTCGAACCACCCCTTTGTGTGCCATCCCCTAAGCGCCATCCTACAACCACGCCACGTTCCGATTTACTTACTGGTTTTTGCTCCCTTTATTATAGGCGTTCTAACTAGGGTATACAAAATTATAAAAACAAGAATTTTATTATTATTAAAATTTCGGGTTTTAACCGATGTCAATAATTTAATTAGCTATATACTACGGTTTCAATTTTATTACGACAGCTTCGTAAGTTCTTCGTCTGCTATATATCTCAAATACCGCAGCACATACCTCTTTTTTTATCATTAACGGGATCGGGTTTACGAGCTGGACCAGTATGTGGACGAAGTTGGGCAACTGTTGCGAGCTGTTTTGGACTTGACCCAAGACAGCCACGCGCGATGAGCGATTAAAGTTCTTATCACAGGCCTGCCACCCGCCACGACTGTCCGGCAGGCCTTTGATGAAGAGGAAATTCTTTCCATGGCGTCTTATCCGCGACAAGGACAGGCATTCAGTCATTCGTTTGTCAATGGGATATTATAGGAGAACTTCAGGAAGTAGGGCCAGGTAATCCTCCATCACCTTTTTTCCCAAAGGAAGGGAAGGCACCCCGACGTCAAGGACTCCTGTACTAGACATAAACAGGTCGCGTTTCTATGACAATCCATCGAATACTAGATTCCAGTTTGTAGCTGACCTCGGGGAGTCGCAGGGAAAAGGGTGAAACAAGGGGGACTATACAGCCTTCTAGTTCCCCCAGAGCGCTCTCGACTACATGACAATATATCCGTTGGCTCTCGGTCTGAACACCTTTCGTACGATTTATGCATCCACGATTGGGTTGTCCTTCCAGCGAGGCATAACAAAGGGGAAATAAAGGAGAAGGAAGGGAAAAGAGGGGAGGTCGAAGCAAGGCAATGCACCCCAACCAACCACCCCTCCGAGGTATGGACATCCATTCGCCACCGTACAATAATATATAGATGGAGCTGGCGATAGACCTATACGGATGGCCACCGATGGGCCTTCGTGGACATCCTGGGCCGCCCGGATGGTACCTACGTTTCTTAGTAGTGTGTACATAAAATTAAGTATCTAGCGGCTCGTGCGCCCGGCCCCACCAGAGCCCCTGAACATGGAACTCCTTTATCGAGTGGCTAGTAATGTCACCGCCCACTATTGGCTACTATATATATGTAACGCCACAGTCAACTTAATATGGAGATGATGGCAATACAAGATAGTTTCAATGGATGGCCGCAAAACCTAGAGCCGAATGGATGGATTGAGCTTGGCGGCTGCGCAACGCGTGGGCATTGGTTGAGTTGCTTCGACCCCTGGAGGAGGACGTAGAGAGGGCGCGAAAGGGGGTTCTACTCAAAGAGTAATTCTACGGATATCTTAGAGAGAGAAACCAGGAAAACGAAAGTAGAAAAACTGAAAAGATTAATTATCTGCGTGAAAGTGGCATTTACTTACCCGGTGCATCCTTTTTTTTATATAACAAAAATCATGCGAGTTCCGGTCGCCCGGTAGAGTCTTGTGTTATAAATCCTGTTTCCACAGTTCTTGTCGATCCCGGCTCGGGAGGACAACATACGTCATAACAGCCAGCACTCGCAATTCCAAATTGCTCGTCTCGAAATTCGAATTGGCCGCAGATTTTTTGAATAGCTCTCACCAGTTAACGAGAAGCCATCATTCAATAGAAATCAGCGATTTTGATCAATTCGACCATCGTCAAGCGACTCCTTTGTTGTGCATATGATGGAGGTCAGCCTTCCAGGGCTCGTGAACGCCGCCGTGCCGGACCGCGGCAATCGGAGTGTGGCGATCGTCTCGGACAACCGCCCGAACTACAGGGACCCCGGGTTCCTATCAAACGATTTCCCGAAGAACCCCCCGAAGCTCTACGTAACGGCTGAAAGCGATGAGTTTGACAGGGTCACGCTGAGCGAGTGGCGGGACGAGGGTTTCCAGGTGGAGTATTTCGGCATGGCCGAGGGGGAGAAGCAGTACCGGGCCAAGTTGGCATCGCTCAATAGAAGCGATCTAGGACCTTGCGAAACCTATGCCATTGTCGGTATGCACCACCTGTTTCTGGGCCATCCCATTCTCTGAACGCCGCGATGGGTCATGACAAGGGACCGATCTCACGACCTAAAGCGTACTCCGGTTCATGCGAACCGTTGTGATCTAAGACGGCGGAATCTTATAACGTATACATGAATATCCTTCATAGACGGTCGTGTTTATTGTTCAGCTACTGATGCTTGTATTACAGCATACGGCGATGCGGCATCCTACTGCCTAGAGTACTTCCACGTGCTCGATAACAACCCGGAGTTTCGACTCTGTTGCCTCATCGCTTATTACCCCACACGGATCCCCGATCCGGGGACCCGCTTCCCCGGCGGCATCCGGGTTTTGGCCCACCTAGCCGGCGATGAAGTAGGCGTCGTGAAGCAAAGCCAGCTCGTCGGAATTCAGGGGAAGAAGCGCACCTCGAGGAAGAGGATCGAGCCGGGCATCGGCACGGGCAAGACGCTGCAGCTGTCATATCCGAGCTACACCTACGACGCCGAGCCCGGGTTTGCGGAGCACGACCTCGAGGAGTACGACAAGATCAGCGCCGAGTTAGCCTGGAGCCGGAGCCTGGCCACCGCGAGGAAGGCCTTCCAGCGGGAGCCCAATGCGGAGCTGACGCTGGAGCAGAACGTCCAGGGCAAGTTCTACACGCGCAACCTGAGCCAGATCATGTCCAACTACACGACGCACAAGGCACCGCACGTCACGCACGTCCCGACGCTCACGGGAGGCGTGGGCGAAGAGGAGCTGCGGAGGTTCTACGCGCAGTTCTTCGTGGACAGCAACCCCGAGTCGATGAGGCTCACGCTCCTGTCGCGGACCGTCGGCGCCGACCGCGTCGTCGACGAGCTTCACGTGGCGTTCAAGCACACGCGGGAGATGCCGTGGATTCTGCCAGGCGTTCCGCCGACGAACAGGAAGGTCGAGGTCATTGTCGTGAGCATTGTGACTCTGAGGGGCGGCAAGCTGTACCACGAGCACATCTACTGGGACCAGGCCAGCGTGCTGGTACAGACAGGACTGTTGGATCCGAAGCAAGTCCCTGAGAAGGCCAAGGGTCGGGGCGTGACACGTCTGCCGGTTGTCGGGAAGGAGGCGGCGAGACGGATACTGGGGACGGACCTCAATGACGAAGAAGAGGGCGAGGCGGACAATGATCTAATTAAAGGCTGGAATGATGGTGACACTCGTGACGATGGGAAGGACGAGGCAGGGAAAGATGGGCAAGCTGCTGATGGCACCAAGGAGGTCGAAAGAAGTGGGGAGTCTATGAAGAAGGATGAGCAAGGAGCCGACTCTTCGAAACAGGCAACTGCGACGACCGAAGAGCTAGAAATAAGGGAGAAGATAATTAAGGAAGATCTACCTCCGGCAAGTAATGAAGAGAGACAAGAACTAAGTAGCAAGCAAGGCGAGTCTGGCGAGGTTCGCGATCTTTAGAGACCTAGGATAGCTATTGACGTAGTTTACCTCTCGTCTTTTCCTCAATGAATAATGTATAGCATAACCGCAATATTTCCTTTCAATATAGTTGCAGATCGATATTTCCAGACCATTTCCCAAATTTTCAGCCCGAGGCTCGAAATACATAGGCTATGAGAATGTTGCTTTGTTGTGGCTGGGAAATGATTCTCGTAAGAGAAGAGGGAGTGGAGCCGCCACAATAGCCAATAGAACCCAACGGAAACGCTAGATTAGTGAGCTTGCCACAGCATCCAGAGCTCGTCTTAGCGGCGTCATACATACAGCTTCCTGGGTACACAGCACCGAATGACCCAAGAAACTTCAGAGCAAACCCATTCAATGACCAAACTACCATGACGGGAGAACCTTGAATACCGTAGTTTTCGTTCCTCAATCCAGAATGTCTCTCAGTTTACGGCAGCGAAGCCCAAAAGAGGTGGTAATGGCGGAGAGCACCGACGACCCGGTGCGCCCCTCATCGCCGACGTCTGGCGATGCATACGCTAAGCCGCAACCCCGGCCGCCGAGGTCACCGGCCCGTTCGGCGCAGATCCGGGTGCAGAACCGGCGGCGCGAGTGGCTCGAGCGGCACCCCGAGTACGTGGATTCCCTGGAGCACGAACTGGCAGGTAAGCAAGCACCGGACGAACGAATGAACATTCGCAGCCAAGATCAGCATGGCGAAGCATTTTGCGTCGGATCATCGCATCTAAATCACGCGTCATCCATGAGATCGCTGCTTACTTACGTGCGCTCCCAGATCCTCTGCTCTATGACGCGCTGATACGGCGCTTCCAGACGGCCGAGGAGCGCGAGACCGAGGGCCGCACCAAGGGGTACTCGCGCGTGCTCGAGGTGGACCTGCTGCGCGGCGAGGCGCGGCTCGCGCAGCTGGCGAAGCGGGAACCGGAACAGCAGCTCCAGGAGAAGAACGGAGCCGTCGTCGTCGACGTGCCGTCCGCGTCGGCGGCGGACCGGGACGCGTTCATCCGGGAGTACGCGGCCGGCGGGGGCGGAGACGGCAAGGAGGGAACCCCGGGCCCGGAGACGAGGGAGGAGGGGCGCCGGCGCTGGGATGACTTCCTGCGCCGGCGCTTCGTGCTCGGCCGCGACGAGGACTTCGACTACAGGCCCGTCGACGAGAATGACGACTACGACGCCCTCGAGCGGCGCGAGGAGGAGGACCGCTGGTTCAATGACGAGGAGCCCGGCTGGGTTAGCGAGGGTGCCGATGCTGCTGCGCCGGGGACGAATGGTGGGAGGCTCGAGGGGGAAACGGGCATTCAAGACTTCTGATAAGATTTAAATCACCGGTCTTGATGATAGCGCGACTCTGAGTCAATGACTTCGAGGGTGAAACCTTGCGAGCGCGTTGGGGGTTGGTACTGATCCTCTTGGCGAACGGTATTTGGGGCGTCGGACGTCGTGCGGCATGGGATATTCGTGATTTCAGGCTTGTTTATCCAATGAAATGTCTCAGTAGATATGGCCGAAGAATGGGATCGCCCAGTTCTGCGCTTTCCGGACATTCTTTCCACGTTCGACTGTGGTTTAATTGGAGATCGGTTTATCTATCTCCTAAGGTATCCTTTCGCAACTGCTGAGATATGGTTCGAGCGAGGAGGCGGTCAAACATGAAAGATAGGAGAATACATACGCTTACGAGGTCCTATTTGGCTCACATTACTCTATGCCAGTCAAGAATACAGCATACCAGGCGGTTTACGATTTGGTTCGCACAGTTTCGTAGACGCAGTCGTTGGGAAAGCATATAGCTCAGTTCTGAAGCGTTGGCCTGTTGTGCCAGGGCTTAGATGTTATTTCACCATCGTCATGATAATTGAGCCTTTCTAGCTTTGGTTTTTCTTTCATTAAATTTCTCGAAATGATACCTCTTCTATCGGCAACTCAATGTCGATCTGATTAGTTACCAACAGGTCGTGGCTTGCAGGGGGTCTGCGGTCTTCCAGTCAGCTTCCGCTGTTACAATAGGGGGCCAATATCCTCAGGCCCAGCCCTCCAAGCCAAGCCAAGCCAACCTGTCCAATAGGTATAACCTTGGATGTTTATATTGTGTGTATATTTCTGCCATTAGTCTCGTTCCGCTGTTACGTCATCATCTCCAATCAACCATCCGCAGTTTATAAAACTACACCGACCAACAAATGAAGAGGTACCCTGTGTGTCAACATCCAGGAACTCACTTCCCAGGTCCGGGCGCGCACTTCAAACTCGACGACAGCATTGTCTCCTGTGAATCTGGGCGTGTCCTCGGCGTCTCCAGTTCTGGAAACATAATTAGCAGTGAAGCCACCAAGACACGTAACATGGGTTTCCCAGTAGGGAGCATCGTTCTCGATGCAATGATACGGGGGGAAGTACCCGTCTTCCGAAATCTATTTCTTGATGGGTTTCATCAAGCTAGGCTTGTCGCTCCCGGCCCGGCTATTCTATGCACCTGCGTTGTCGAAATGCACCGGAACAACGTACACTCAACTGCACAATTCAGTTTTCACGTACCAACGTGGCACGGCAAGAATCTCCAGCCTAGGACCTGGACCTCTAGCTGGGCGCCGTGCTTCACCGAGTTGATGACATGGTTGTTCAACGAGGATGTGCGCGTGAATGACCCTTGGTCTGAGGACGAAGCCGCCTTTGAAATACTCACGGATCATGTCATTCCTAATATTTTGGGCGTCCTTCAAGGAGACGGCCGATGAAGTAAGCCGTGCCTCATCCCTGGAGACGGCCGATGAAGTAAGCCGTGCCTCATCCCTGGAGACCACTGGGATGAGAACACAGGTGAGAATGCCAAGACAGGGGAGCCGGTTGTCTCCGACGCCGGTATTCTATGTCCACTACGAGTACGAGCTAGGCATGTGGCGGCGCGAGGTCACCCGCTTTAACCAGCCGTACATCCGAGAGTGCCTTCTGGAGTTCCCTCCGAGAGAACCGGCATCGCTGTGGGAGGACCGCAACATAGACTCTATTCCATCATGTTCAACCTCAGTCACTCTATAAGCTTTCCGGGGTATCATGAACTCACGAAATGGCGAGTTGGTGCCTCGGCTTTCCGTGAGCTAACTTGACCGGTGACAGAATACGTGACGACACGTCTTCTTAAATAAAAGAGTAATTACGGTTAAGCCCAACTAGCAAAGGTACCGGCTTTAGTAAAGTAGTGTCTACTTCACTTCGTATCTAAAACTAGAGTTAAGACCCTTTGACTGGAATTCCAAGCTACCGCGTAGAGTAGTTATTCAGCTCTAGAAGGTGCACGCGGTTTAGTCTTTTTGTTCGCTTTCTGTCATGGAAAATGGGGTCTAAAAGGCTCCAATCAGACACACCTGGTGGGCTCCACCAGGCTCTATAAAAAGGGCATCGATCAGTCCAAGTGGCTCCCGGAGAGCTTTCCCTCCTTAGAGTCAGAGCTGTCAATATAGCCTCAATTTCTTCTGTGACACTTTCTATTACGAGAGCACATTATTATAAGAAGCTTAACATTATACGTGCTATGAGTTCTGGAGACGAGATTATAGGGAGGGCGCCACTTTGTCTGCGTTCCTCGCATATTCTAGCCAGTATAGACTTCGGGCATGCAGGTCGCGAAATAGGGCGATGGAAGGGGGAAAGCAAGGAAGAAGCCAAAGGGTCGTAGTCCGTACGGAATCCAGCTCAAAATAAGACGAGGTCTTTGTGGTATAATTACAGCTAAGACTCGATAAAAAAGATGATGAAGTCAAATATTCCAATCGACACGCTGCATTGCGAACCTGCTCCTAGAGTTATACCTTGACATCACCCCTTCCAACTTTACGAAGCACATGATAGACTAGTCATGCAGCCCTGAGGCTCTACCCTCCGTCAGCAGTTAAGCCTGTTCAGATCCTGATCTTGAAGAGCTTATTTTGAGTCTTTCAAGACCGCAGTGGGTGCGTTGGATGCAGGACTATCGGTCTTATCCTCCTGGACACGCATCATAGCACTCAGGGCGAACAGCTGTATGAACAATCCCCCTCAGTGCAGCCTGCGCCAACACGCAGATCTACGTTGCTCAGCCTCGTTACCCCCGGCTATGCTAGAGGCTCAACTAACAGAGCCCGCTGGCGACAAACGCGGTCAGAGATAGATGGTGCGAAGCGTAATACCTTCGATCTGTTACTATAGGAGGATCTAGGCTACTTCGCAAGATATCCTCAAACCCTTTAGGTTAGTTGCGGCATGCACGGAGCGATTTGCAGCCCCTATGCTCTGAACCCGTCGCTTCTTCTAGTGGTAGACGTTGTGTTAAAGCGGTCGAGCGAGAAGTCCGCGAGTATCGGATCGCTTTTACCAGTCAGAACAAGCTTGCTTATCACCTCACCGACAACCGGAGCCAGCGTCACGCCAGAATGCATGACAGCGAGCGTGAGTCCCTCCAAGCCGGTTGCGCCGAGAGTCGGGTATCCGTCCTGCGGCGTAGGCCTGTGCCCGACGGTAAAGTAGTCCAGTTCGAGGTCCTCGGTCCCCTTCAACACCAGCTTCAACTTGGCAAAGAGCTCCTCGGCCGTCTTCTGCGGATCAGGGCCCGGGTCACCGCCGGCGAAATCGGTGCCGGCGAGGATGCGACCGTCGAGTTTCTGGCGCAGGTGCAACTCGTCCGCATAAGCCACCCCGTTCAAGAGCGGTCCCGTCGGCTTTGTATGTACGAGTAGGCCTGCCTTGCTTGTCACGGGCAACGCGATGCCCTCAGTCGCAAGGAGCGGCACGCTGCCAAGGCCGGCGGCTAAAACGACGTGGTGGCCATGCACCTCCTCGCCGGAGGCTGTGGCGACACCGCCGATGCGATTACCCTTCTTGACGAAACCGGTTACTTCAGCAGAAAGCACCCGCGCGCCCCGGGCCTCGGCGTCGGCTATGAAGTAGTGCGCAGCGTCGGCCGCTTCGACTGCGCCTTCTTCGCCGGCGTAGAGCCCCCATCCCCATTTCGGGAGGGCATCGTCCGCGAATGCCGGCTCGCGCTCGCTGATCTCGGACCGCTCCACGCGGACGATGTCGTACCCCCACGAGGAGTGCTGCTTCCGGTACTCTTCGAGCTCCTCGGGCGGCATGTCCCAACTCAGCGACCCACCCCAGCGAAGCGGGAGGCCGGGCAGGATCTCGTCGCCTAGTAGTCGCCAGCGCGCCATGGAGCGGTAGCGTAGGTCGTAGTAGAACTTGGGGTTGCCGTAGGCGGCGTTGATCCAGGCGAAAGAGTCGGGCGTCGCCGTACCGCCAACGTCCTCTGCGACGATGGTCACGTTGGCGTCCTGAGCAGCGAGGTGCCAGGCGATCGAGGCGCCGATGATACCGCCGCCCACGACGACGACGTCTGGGCTGCAGCTGGTTATAGTACTCATTCTTGGCGAGAAACGGGCGAGGGAAGGATGTGATACAAGATAAATGCGCTTAGTCGACCCAGGCTCAGTCAGCAACTTTCACAAGTGGGGGAACGAAGCTTATATGTACAACATTGTCAACGTGCCTCATACAGTACTATCTCCCTACACTCCAACCTGGCAACAAGGAGGATTCCGATAGATGCGGGGTGAAGGCGTCATGTCTGATGTATTGGCCATATCTACTTCTGTGAGATTTAAGACCTGACAGTGTCCCGCCGTAGTGTGGGGCCTCACATTTTTCGGCATTCAGGATCTGACAACTTCGCACACTCGAGACTATGCGGGAACAGCTTGGAGAGCACCGTTGTATACCTAGGTGTGGATAAGGTGCCCCCAGTCCAGGTGGGCTTGACGATTGCCGATCGTTGACACCGTTTTGTATTCCTTTCTCTATATATCTGGATCCGGACTGGATTGACCCGATAGCATTGCAGGTCACGTCAACTAGGCCTTCCTATTTAGGGCGCTTATCCATGTGTCAAACGGCAAAAGTGCGGATATTGGCTCTAAAGGCCAATTAGGCTATTTGACACACACCCCCAGCTCTGTGAGCCTCTTCGGAGAGCTGGACTGACATAATTGGACTTTAGGACTTACTCTACCTCTCTTACCAACTTATGCGCCACGCCTCTCGTTCGAACTCAAGCCCTTCTAGGTGCTGCCAAGGTAGCCGCCAAGACGCCACTTTTACCATTTGGCATCCCAAATGCAACGGAATTGCGGTTGTACCACTGCGCCAACCGGGCCCATAACTGTCAAACGGCAAAAGTGCGGATATTAGCTCTAAAGGGCAACTAGGCTATTTGACACCATGCAACAAGACCATTTTCGCTGCAACTCGGGTTAAATCTTGTGAATTTATGTTTAATATGCCTATTAAGGGGTGCCCAGATCGCAAGATTAGTCGGTAGTTAGACTTTATTTAAGATACTGACGGGATAAGCGACGTTGCTTGAGGAATTTATTGCTAAAGGGTGTGCCTAAGGCAGCGGTACATAGATGAGAATCACACAATGTAACCTTGACCTTTTTACTCCCACCTAGATTGGACATGACAAGGATCAACAGGAATTGCAGCGCATTCCTTCATCGAAACATTATAAAAGAAGCATCGATTTCTAGAATAGAGACAGGCTCCTTGGGGATGGCTGTTTTGGGAGATACCTAGCTATAGGAGTTTTAATGCTTTGCAACTGCCATATTGCTACCCCTTAACTTTCGATATATATATCCATACAGGGGAACCTCGTTTCTCGCTTCAGAGTGACCTCGTTATCTGTCCCCGAAGTTCTTCACGTGAAGGGCCCCTTTAAGGTATTTAATACGTGGGGGAACTACTATAACGTGCAATGTGCAGATTCTGCAAAGGCATGGGATATACGGGACAGGGCAAAGCAATATAGCTGAAATTTCGATACGCGGGCAATCGCTCATCATCAACACTCCATCAAATCATTACGCTCGAATTGTCCATACCAACCAATATTAACGCCATGAAGAACGCCAGGGCTGTTCCAAGCATACAGTTTTATTCATTCCAAAGCAATAGCCCTGATAGACTTGCATCGTTAGCATGCTCGTGCGTTTGGGAAATCTCAGTCTGGTGGGCTCCCCGACCAGCAACAAAAGGTAATCCTGCGTCCCTCACCGGTCGTCGAAGGTACTGTTTCCTTCGCTGCAACTCTTGCAATGCCGGTCGATTCAATCTTAGTAGCTAGTTGGACGTTATTTTCCTTTGCTGGCTAGATAATTCTCTTCGATTACTCGCATTATACACAGTCGCCTCGGGGAAAATGACCCGAGACGGAGCACACCTGAAGATCGCTAACGAGCGTGGCCAAACAGCTCTACTTTGGTCGTCGATAGGGCTTGCGGTTGCTCACTTCCCTTGTCATGGAAAAATGGGGGTCTAAAAGGGCTCCAATCAGACACCCCTGGTGGGCTCCACCAGGCTCTATAAAAAGGGCCTCCAGCGGTCCAAGTAGCTTGGGAGAGCTTTCTCTCCTTAGAGTCAGAGCTGTCAATATAGCCTCAATTTCTTCTGTGACATCCCTGATACAGGGTCTGATTACAACAATTGTCAACATCTCAGAGGATCAAGACCTCTGGACGTTCCGGTAGGTATCCATGCCCAGAATTCCGAGTTTACTCGATATTTACAAATGGTGGTCTGCAATGTTAACTCTATCAGATTTCGAATCGCACAATTTAAACATTGGTGGTGGACTATCGTGTCCACCCTCTTAGCTGTGTCTTTGACAGCAATAGTGCTTAGTTTCCTCGCCGGAAGTAATCAAGACTCAGTCGGCGTACTTGCCCTCTCCACGGCTACAACTATAGCGGTTGTCAGACACGCGGTTCCAGCGTGGCGGAATCGTATATTTATTGAAAACCGATGGATGGCATGGACTGGCCCGAGCCGCACAGCGATTTCGAAGGGAATATCGCAAGCTGTGCGGAGACAGCGTGCAGTGGGAGGGTTTTGCAGACGCGTATCCTGAAAAAAAGGTCGCCACCGCTGCGTCTGATGACTGGGGGTTTTCGCTCTTTCCACCAAAGGAGCTAATATGGGATCCGACAGCAATTTTAGCGAAGTTTCCGGATGACCCAATTTCTTGGAATGTTCAACCTCGCTCCAGCGTCGACGACACGGTGTTCGATGATGGCGGTAATTCAGAGTCGGGTTCTCTCCTCTGGGGAGAGAGTATCGGATTTCGGCATCGAGTCTCCCGAGCAGTCAATTCTATACCAAAAAGTCTGCTCGTCTCCCGGTCATTAACTGTGGACGAGTACAACGGGGAAGGCCTTGCACTTGTGTTCGGCATCCTTGGCCGAAACAAGGGCCTTCGCCCACACACCCATTTTTTGACGCATCGGACCAATGGAAGCGCTCACGAGGCATATACTGTTCGGATACTCGCAGCGCCTCATTGGCCGTCCTCGAAAACAGCTCTTCATGCAGCCCCAGACCAAACAAGGTAATGCGTTCATACTACGCTGCCACCATCAAGAAACAGTTTCTCAGTCTTCCACAGGCTTATCAAGAAGCTGCCACTGAGCTATCTGTTCTGTTGCTGGATGTCAGGGAGAAGGCTCTACGAAAATGGTTAAACTTACAGCTTGAGCAACAAGATCTTGGAGTCAATCGATGGATGAGCGGCAGAATTGGAGTCAAGGGGGACATTGCCAGTCGGGCTACACCAGAGCAACTCGATACTCTGTATCGGCTTTCATACACGAGCATGATCCTATCACTAAACTACCTTTCCACAGAAGGGAGTATATCGTCTGGCAGCCATACCGGAAAGCATCCCTGCCGTCCAGACTTAACGTGTTTTGCACTTCTATATCTTGCAGAATACTCAACGCATGTCAATAGCAGGACGAGTGAAGTCGAAGAGGGACCTGGTGTTGCTATCCCAAGCTGGTGGGATGATTATTGGGTGAGGTTCAGACTGGAGATGGAACAGCAAAGCATGTTGCCTGGATGGCAGGAAGTAGCCGCATGGCTTCTTGGTCTACGGGAATTTCCTACACAGCTTCTCGCGAACAATCACCCAAGTTGGCCGTTGATCACATACGAAGTGGATAGGCCCTGAGGGGTTTCTCATTGTTAACTGAAATTGCCGAGGACGGCATTACGCTGTGTCCGCTTTGTATTCTGCTTGTTGAATGGTATGATGGTGCAGTGCTTCTGGACAGGAAGCTGCAAGCGTAGGTCTCCAGGTTTAGAAGATACGTTACTGAATTTGTCGGTTGCCATTTGTCTAAAGCAGTAACTCGCTCCCAGTGGGTTAGAGAGCATAATTTTGTGGAAAGTTCTACTGAAATCCCTAACGTCCAAAGGAAGATCTCTCCTGTGAGGTTGTGTGATATCTCGCCAGAGCACTTCGAAGCTGTCTACGTCAACCATGCAGGTAATCGACCCTAGTTGAGAATTCGGTGCAAAGGAAAACTCTGCATGTCCGCTTCTGGTCTCACCATTGATCTGAATAGTGTATTTGACCGCCTCGCTGCCACTGCGTATAGCCACGGTAGACCGAGTACCATGAAGTTATTAGAGCGCCGGTTCCAGGTTCTTTTTATCTTGCACCGTTGGGAGTTGATCTACTTGAGAGATCCCAATTCGTAGTTGCCAACGAGTTTTAATCGGCAATTCGTTACTGGTAAGCTGTTTCCCCAAATCTCTTGCGTCTCCCCTGGCTCAGCAGAAACGTCCGAGGCTCCAGATAGTGTTCTAGGAGTTGTCGACATGCTCGTGATAACAAGGTGTACTTATGGCCTAATAACCGGCGATAAGGTAAAGTAAGAAAAATATAGTTCCTGGCGTCGCACGCAGAACGGAACGAGGGTTGGCCTGGGACTTATATATTGTCGGTCCCTCGCCTACGTGCCTGTTTTAACGATAACCCAGTTTATGGGCTGCTCTCATGGCTCGTAAGGGAAGGAAGTATCTTTGGCACTTATTCTCTTGGCTGGATGAAGCTCATGTTTGGCAGGGGTGGGATTGCAGAACGTCTGGGTTCCAGTGATATCTAGCTAAGGTGATGGCGTGGCCATGAAGACCTTGAGGCCCTACCATGTACTCAACTGATTGGCTGACTGCCACACAGGCCATGTTTTGGGCCATTCCTGTGTTGTGTTGCCTCAGGGTTTGAGCCTTGTTCTGGGACCTGTGGAATGCAC